>QJOA01002305.1:0-103690 GCA_004155915.1 Monosporascus sp. CRB-9-2 | reverse complement strand
ATTAAACAATTATTTAGTTTATATATATATAGTAATAATTTAAGTAAATAATAAATTCGTTCGATAATAAATTTCTTTTTGGTCGAAGTTAATCTTCGTAAAATAAAAATAGTATCGATTTAGAAAAATATATCGTAATATCGGGTTTAAAGTAAATACGGAAATATCATAAATAAAATAAAACCTTTTATAATTAACGTTTAATTTTCCCGTTTTAATTTAAATAGCTAAGTTTATTTTAACTTCTTTTATAAAACGTTATATAATATTAATATTAAAAAAGTAACCTTAAAAATTAAAAGGTAAAAAAATTTTAAAAGATTAGCAGACTTACTTATATAGTCGACTTGTTTATATAATACGTTATACGGGTTTTATTAAAAGATTTAAGTAGTTATTAGGTTTGTTTAGGTTATATAGAGCTAGAATAGCGCCGAATTAATTTAAAGTAGTAGGAAACAGTATTGTAAATCGAAGTGCAATATTTAGGATACGTTTTTGTTACAGTATATGTGATATAGTTATTTATAATAATAACATATGTTGGTATAAATACCAGAGCCAAATTTAGGTAGAAGCTGATGTATATCGATAGGGATTAATATGATTCGCCCAAAGTGTCCTCAATTTTTGGTGCACTGATCAATTTTGCACTTGCCGCTCACTGTTGTGCCTAGTTGGCACCTGAGGACATAGGGTGCTACGTTCGGCTTTTAGGTAACCTAGCCACGGAATATGTAGTGTCCTCCACCCACTTCCTGAATTGGTCCACGACACCGAATACAAAGGTATCATTAACAACACTTCCTAATATCTTAACGAAAACGTTATATTTTTACTTTATTCTAATTGCTATTAAAATACTATATTTTTTATTAACTTTCGATTAATTTCTATAACTTCCTTTAAAAAGTTCTTTCTATATTATTACTTATACCTTTTAACAAAAACCTTAATAATTTTCTTAATTTCGGAAAATATATTATTAAAATTTTGAATTATTGTATTATACCTTTAAAAGTTTAAACCTTTTAATTATTTCTTAAAATCTTTATTATTATAACGTAAAACGGCAATTTTAATATATTTAAAGTTTAAAGGTTTTTTTTTAAAATAAAGTCCGAATATTACGAAAAAATAATAATTTTTTGCAAATTAATAACCCGGAATTAATTTCAAACGTTTTTACACTGTTTAAAAATATTATATATTATAAAAGGTTTTTTTTAAAAATTAATAAACCTTGATTAATTCCGGATTTTATTAACGTTAAAACTTTTCGATTATTTTTAAATTTTAAAACGATTTATTCGTATTAAAAGGCAAAATATTTGTCGTTCTAAAACCCGAATATATGTTTTTAAAATTTTACGATATATTTCAAAATAACGTTATTTATTAATAAAAATTAAAGTTACCTTAAAATAAAAACTTAACGTTTTTTTATAATAATATTATTTTAACGTAATAAATATCTTAATACAAACTAATTATATAATATAAAAGTTATATAAAAATATATATAAATAACATACTTTTTCTTTATATTTAATTATGAATTCGACCGTAATATAAATAATATATTAATTTCAAATACAAAATTTCTTATTATTAAAATATAAAAAATTTGTTTTAGAAAAATTAACTTTTTAAAAATATTCGAAAATAATTTTAATATTACTTTATTTTAACTTATTAATAATATATTTTTAATTAAAAATATAATACAGCATTTATTATTTTTAAAAAATAAAACCAGTAAAAATTATTACGGATATTAATCGTCGTCCGTTAACCGTAATAATTTTAATTATTATCATTTAAATTATTATTTTAAGAAGGTTTTAAAAAGTATAATTCGTAAAAATATTTTTAATTATTTTTCCCATTTTAATTTCGCTTTTTTATACGCTTATTTTATTTATATTTACAATATTTTTATTTTTAATATTTAATTTATAAACCATAGTTTTATACCGTTATTAAAAGTTTCGGATTTTATTAAAAGGGTTAAAAAATATATGAAAAATTTTAAATAAATTTTATAACCTTTTTTTAAACCGTTAAATACCGGTTAATAAAATATTTAACTTAATATTATTAAAAAAAAATAAACGTTTATATTTTATTAATTAATATATTTTATTATTTAACGTAATATAAAATCGTATGGTATTTTTTTATTAACTTTTTTTTTAATATTTATTTTACCAGTTCGTTTTTTATAAAAGGTTAAAAATTTATTAATATTAATAACCTTAAACGTAAATATGGCGCCTTTTTTTCGTATAAACAAAATACTTCTTATTATATTCTATTTATAAGCCGTTACTTTTTGCTAAACGCCTTTAATAACTTCTGTTAAGGCCTGTTATTACGATACTTATCGTTAGGTCCCATTTCAAATTGGAGCTTCAGAAACGTTGTATGGGTTGAGATATTAGGGAGTGTTGTTATTAGGGATAGTTGTTGAAGGAGCAAAAATCCAATTCAGGAAGTGGGTAAATTCAGGAAGTGAGTGAGGGACACTATGTGCCGATCAGTAAGTGACCTTTCCGTTTATGGGGTGCGCTACGCAGCCCCCAGCTAGCTGACAGGTTGCGATTGATTACGCCCAGGTGCCTAGCCACTCTCGTCAACCACGTGTATTACAGACGACCAAGAAATGAAACAACCCGGCTCTGGCTGGGAACCACGCTACGGCCCTCCCGTCCATGTCTTAGAAATGAACCTGTAACCATGGCCATTTTAGTCGATAGTGAAAAATGAGCGAGTAAAGGCCATGGGCTTTATAGTGCACCTTAATCCCAACCGTTCAGCGGTCTAGTCGCAAAATCGCCCCTAAAGCTGACAACTGCGGGCTTGACGCCGTCTGTTAATTACCTCGAATAACGAAAGAGCTCTGAAAAGGGACGGCCCAAATCATGAATATGCTTAATAGCATCAAGCAATCGGTCGCGGAAGAGCTGCACGTTAGTTGGTCCAATCCCTGAAGAGCCAAGCGGAAAAGGCGTGACTTACTTTCCGTTTTAGCAGCGGCTCCGGGCGCATTCCGAGCCCAACTTCGGACACTCACGCCTTAGCGCCGAGGATGGCACGGCGTTCATCCGGCTAATCGAACTCGACGGCGAGCGGAGCGGTGGGCTCCTACAATGCCGCCTGCGCCATATTGATCTTAACACGCAGCCGCCGCCGCAGTACGACGCCGTGTCGTACTCGTGGCGCAAAGATGTGCTGGGTGGCCAACTGAACTTCCTGCTTTCGGCTGCGCTCCCGGAACATTTCTCTCACTACAAGACTGAGGACCAGGGCGCCCGCACCCGCATCGTCCTTTGCAACGGCCGTGCTCTCCGCATCCAGCGCAACCTCCACGACCTCCTCTCGCGCCTACAACGCCAGCGATACCTGTCCCCCCTTTGGGTCGATGCTATTTGCATCGACCAGGACGAAACTGACGAGGGCGTCAGAAACGAAAAATTCCGGCAGCTGCAGCTGATGGGGCGCATCTACGAGTCGGCCCGGACGGTGCTGGTGTGGCTGGGCGAGTCGGACAACATTTCGTTGTCGCTGCCCAAGCTGTTACGCGACTTCCGCCCGCTGCAGCCGCCGTACGAACACTTTCGCATGGAAAACGACGTAACGCGCCTACGCCACAGGCCCTCCGCTCTTCGTGTACTGCTGCAGATGACCGGGATTGACGGGTCTGGCTGGCTGTCCTCAGGCATCAACGTCATTAACCGCGGGTACACGCTCCAAGCGTTGATCCGGCTTATCAACCGCGACTACTTTCACCGGGCCTGGGTGGTGCAGGAGCTCGTGCTAGCACGCAGCCTGCGCTTCCTAGTCGGCGAGCTTGAATTTACTGCCGACGACCTCCTCAGCGGCATCTGCACCATCATCGCCTCCTCCCAAACGCCTCTATCAATCAATGCCCGCCGCGACAGTGGCGGATTCATGACCATGCCCCATATCCTGCAGGCGCGCGCCGACCGCCTCGCCGGCCGGCCCTGGTCCTTTGACGACTTCCTCTTCGTCTGCCGCGACCGCCAAGCTTCGCGGCCCGAGGATAAGGTAATGTCCATCCTCGGCCTCCTCAGCGAAAGCGAGAACCAGAGGCACAAGCTGCTTAAGGACGTTAGGACGGCCGACGGTAACATCCGCCTGGCCAAGCTATACGCCAACTGCGCAGGAATTCTGGCCGGCGAGTCGGGCTGGCCATACGTCCTCTCGCTCGTGGCATCCGGAGCGGCCATGTCGACCGACCTACCCTCGTGGGTTCCCGACCTGCGTGTGCCCTTGCATCCCAAACCTTTTTGGTTTTTCGGATGTACGCACTACTCGGCAGCCACGTCGGTTGTGCCCGCCGAGTTCACGGTAATACCACCCGAATCGGGCGGCAGCCACCAGCTGTCCCTGTCGCTGCTAGCCGCATACGTCGACGAGATTGTCCAGGTGGGGGAGAGTAGCAACGAGCTGGAAATACCGCACGTCATTGACGCTGAGGGCCACATGCTAAGCCTACTCTCTAAGCTAGGCCGCACTTATGCCAGCACAGACGAGTTGACCCTGGATGCGGCTATGCGCACCCTTACGGGCGACGCGTTCAAGCACGACAAGACGTTAACGCTCGCGGAACTGCGAGAGGGGTTTGCTAGTTGGATACAATACAGATTGGGTAACATGGGGGACAAACTGCCCAAGATAATACGCTGCATGGTTGAGACGGTAACGCACAGCACGCCAGTCGTCGATACCACTCGCGTCTGCAGTGCCATCAACGGCATCCATGTACAAATTGATGAGGCCTTCCACGAATTCGCCCAGGTGCACCACTCGCCCGCTTATCGCATGGACAAGATCTTATTGAGACGTATATCCTCGCACCTCAGGGACGAAATTCTCTCGCGCCGCCTACCCTACGACGACGAGATGGGAGAGAAGCCCGACGTTAAACTTACTCGATCCGGAGAAGCTGAGGCTGAGGTCGAGGGTGATAATGGCCCGCTGAACCAGAGTTCCACCTTGCAATACTGGATAGAGGAGATGGAGAAGGATCTTGCCCCCACTAGCTCGGCGGCCATCGACAAAATCTACCATCACCGCCGTATCTACCGCACTAAAGACCGCAATTTGGTCGGCATCGGGCCTAAAGATATCGAGAGGGGCGACGTCGTGTGCCTGGTGGCGGGGGCGCCAACGCCATTCGTATTCCGGAGGGTGAACGGGGGAACGGAGAGCTCGTCTACGGCCCGACTGGGCACGGTTAAGCTGGTAGGCAGTACCTATCTCCACGGAGTTATGTATGGGGAGATGGGAGCCGAGACTAGAGATTCTTATGAGGCAATACTCGTGATTTAAGCAGAGGCCTCTTAGCATCGAGTTTTTGAGAGCAAGCTATTTGGCGCAATATTAGGGCCATTACCAGCGGTATTGTGGATGTAACGTGCGTGATAACGAGTGCACCACCGACACCTGCTTCAGTGCCGCCGTTGACGACCTGGGTTGCCTTTTAATGGTGGAATATGAGGTTAATCACGACGATATCGAGCCGTTCGCCGGCTAGCTCTTGTCGGATACTGTCAGCTAGCAGGGGGTGCCAATGCACCCCATATACGGAAAGGCTCCCTTTGATCGGAACATGTACGTTCCCTGGCTAGATTACTGTCAGACACAAGCGTGTATTCAGTATTGGGGTCAAAAACAGTTGTTGTAGTTGTATTGATCACGGAGGCCTTGGACCGCGTCGGTCGGAGGGCTTATACCTGTGGATGTGGCTGGTGTAGTCGCCACCCTGAGCCACAGGTAATCTCCGTGGCGTTCTATCTTAGGGCCTGTTTACCGCAACCCAGTCGCGATTGCAGATGTATCTTTTCGCCACCTTTGTCCACTTTGACGTTAGCGATCCACCATACTTTCCGATATTTGGCAGTGATGTATATTGCCTAAATAGTGACTTTTGGGCTTAATTAAGCCGGTCGCGATTAAGAAAATCATAATATATACCTTTGTCAGCAGTCACAGTGATCGAATGCAGGAATCTGGCGTAACTCTTTATGTGTTGGTTCTCTAAGAGTGTGATCGACAACGTTCTTAGGAGCTGTCAGACAACTGTTGATATTAGGGGTTCTAAGATAAAACGCCACGGAGATTACCTGTGGCTTAGGTGGGGACTACACAAGCCACATCTACAAGTAATAAGCCCCGACCGACACGGTCCAAGGATTCCATAATTATTACAACAACAACTGTTTTGACCCCAATACTGAATACACGCTTGTGTCTGACAATTAAGAGTTTCAGACAAGCTCCATAAAGTGGAGTTTTACCGTCGCAGCTAATAGGTCTGCAACTTTGCATTAGACCACCTTACCTAAAGATATTAAGTTCGATTTTTACGAAAAGCAAAATAAGCAAACTAGTTATGGTTTATATGCATAAAGCAGCGAAATTATACCATAAAAGGAATACCAGTTTTTATTTATCGATAATAAATAAAAAAATATATTAAATAAGTAACAAAATAAAATATTGTACATAATATTTAAATAAGCTTATCGTAAATAATTTTTTGATATAATAATTACGTAATAATTAAAAGTTTTAGTTTTATTTAATACCGATATTATAATTTTAACGGCAAACAATCTTTAATTATAATAATTAAAACCATTAAAAAACTATTTATTTAGCTTTTAAAAACTAAAAATAATAAAATAACGATTTTTAAACTAAAACAATAGCCTTAAATTTATAGAAATATATAAACCCGGATTAAAAATTACCATAACCTATTTAACCTATAAAGCCAAAATTCGAAAATTATCCGAAAAAAGCTAATCCGGAAATTATTTAAAATACCTCGACCAAAACTACCGCCGATAATATAACCGTCGTATTAAACTTTATTAAATAAATAAATATTAACGGAAAACTTTATTTTATAACAAAAATAATTATCGAAAGCAAACTTAATTATAATACGGATTAAGTTATATACGTATACAAAAACAAAAAATATAAAAATTACCGAAAATATATTAAAAATTTGATGAATTAAGTTTTATTATTAATATCTTTTAATTACCGACTTATTATTTGCAAATTAATAAAAATCTTTAACAAATAATATAATAATTTAAAGGAAATCGGTATTATTTATGAAAAGAAACTTAAAGCCGGAAATCCCAAAAAGTTTTTGTAGAATTATCAAATGATTTATTAAACTTTTAAAAAATTTCGAAATATAAATAATTTAATAAAACATAATTATATCGAATATATAAAATAAAAATATTAAAAAAGTTAACGATATACAAAATTTAATAAATAATTTAAAAAACGTCCTTAATAATATCCTGAATTATTAAGTTATAAATTTTAAAATAATTCATAAAAAATAAATTAATTTTAATACTTTAAAATATTACAAAATAATAACGTAATTTAAAGCTTATACTTCCGTATAATCTAAAAAGATTTATTTACAAATTATTTAATGCGCGTTCGGAATAATATTCGGAAATATAAATAATTCGGACCTCGAAATAAATAACGGTTTATTAAATATTAACAACATATAAAATTAATTAATTAATATTTTTTTTAAAAAAACTCGAAAATTCGGTAAAAATAAAGGTTAAAATTAGGATAATAAATTAACGGAATTAAAGCAGAAGCGCATTATTACCGACGGAAACTTTACCAGACCTATTTATTAAATATATTTAAGCTTTTATAAGTTATTAACTTACTAGTTTATCTTTAAAAATAAAATACGCAAATATTAAAAACTTAACGAAACCTTAATATAATTAATTAAAAAACGTATTAATATTATCGTAAATTTAATAAAAAAAAATAAATCTTAAAGTATTATCCAAAAAGTTTAATTAATTAGGACGTAAAATATATATTATTAAGGTTATTATTTTATGCAACTTTTAAAACGGTTACTTATTGTTTAAAAAACTTTTTTATTTTCGAATTAAAAATTACTTGTTATATTTTTAACTAAATTAAAATATTCTTAAATTTTAAATTAATATATTTAGGTAATTATATATTCGTTAAAAATATAATTATCCTTATTTTCGAATATAAAAAAATAAATATCCATTTTGAAAACTTAAATAGTTTTCAGTTAATATAATTACATAATATAACATAATACGAAAAATTCGCTTATAACCTGGTATTATTATATTTATTAAAACAAAATAAGGTTTTTAATAAAATTATAAAAAGAATTAATAATTACCTGCGATAAAAAAGTAATTTAATTATTATAACGTTAACCAAAAAGCAAAATTAAATAGCAATTAAATATTTGCCATTATAGCTAATTCGGCAAGCAGTTTTTATTCGATAGAAAAAATTCAATTTATAAATATAATGATTTTTAAATATTATTAATATTTAACGATAATATTTAAGGTTTACTTACCCGGGTTTAAAAGCCCTTAATTACCTTATAAGCTATTTTCGGAAAGTAGAAATTAAACATTCTGATTAAAAATACTAAAAGGAAAACGAAATTATTACCGTTAAATATAACGGATGCAAATACGGAAAGGCAAAACGTTTAAACTGCAAAACTTGCCAAAGCTTACCCGTCAAACCGGAAGTATAATTAGTTATTAACTTTTAAAACTTAAAAAAAAATAGCAACCGTATTAATAATATTATGTTTATAACTAATCGTTTTTTAAGTTATATTTAAAACTGACACTTTAATAATAAAACAGCCGAAATAAATATAATAGCCTTAAACTAAGTATGTGCCGTTTTCGAAAGTTATAATTATAAGGCAAAAGTTATAAAATGTAATAACAAGCTATATAACAAAAAGCACCAAGTTGAAAATTACCTATATGTAAAAAGAAATATGCGAATTAAATTTTTAACATTTAATATATAAGCATCAAATAAAGATACCGAACGCTTAAAAGATATAATTAAAATAAAAATAATTTATATACAAAAAAGGGCAAAATTATTACATTCTCTATAAGTAAAGATTTACCGTATTATAGTTTATTTATATAACCGGACCCTTAAATATATATTTAATTAAATAACGTTATATAAACGTTTTTATATTAACCAAATATATAAAAAAACGATAATTATTAATCGAAAGCTTTATTTAAATTATTTTCAAATTTATAATTACAAAATTTACGCTTTAATAAAAAGCGTATAACGTAAACAAAACAAAAAACGAAAACTTAACTCGAAAGCTTAGATTAATTACTTTATAAAGTATTAATTATCGAATATTTACCGGATATAAAATATTCTAATAAATAAAGTAATAACGATTTATAACGTTATGTTTAATAAAAAAGTATTTTTAATAATAACTTAGATAATCTTAAAAATAACCTTTTTAAAGTAACCGAAAACAAATTACGTTATTTACTTAATAAAATCGAATACTTAAAAGATTTATACCTTAAATCTAAACTTACGGTTTACAAAAAAGATAAAAAAAATTATATAACTATTAAAAACAAACTCGGATAACGTTATTAAAAGCAAAAACGTAATAGATTCGGATAAAATAAAAGAATCTTTTAAAAAATTTAATTTATATAAACTTAATTAACTTTATACGAATATTTATTTTATTTCTTATTTAACGTCCGATTTTATTTCGCCGTATTTTGTTACTTTATTAACTGCTATTATTCGAATTGCTGCAGATCCAAAATCAAAAGCAGTTATAAGTACCGTTTTTAAAAAACGTAAAAGTATTAATAAAATTTTTAACTTCAAAATTATATACCGCACTTTAAGCTAAAAAGTTATATTTAATCCAGGATGTCTAAACTCGATAATAGAATCAAGGTACGGAAAGCAGGTAAATAAAGCATAAGTTACCCGAATAATAAATTATCCGTATTATTATTTTAGTAATATAAAAATAAAAGCTTAAGTTAATATTTTTAAGCATAATTGAATTAAACGCTTATTATAAATAAAAAAAGTTTTATCGAAAAATTTTTCCGCCAGCTTTTAAAATTTATAAAAAGTTACGAAATTACCTTATAAAAAATAAGTTTCCGAAAATGAAAAAGGATTATTTAAATAACTATAAATAAATAAGTTCGTGAACAAAATATAATTATAAAAAGGCTAACGGAAAATAATTATTTCACTATATATAAATATACGTTTATAAATTCGATAATATAATAATCTTTTTCAAATATAAAATACGTTTAATAATATAAAATAATTAGCAAGTTTGTAAAAACTACCAAAATATTTATAGCTTTATTTTTATTTAAAGGTTTTTTCGAACCTTTATTACTATAATTACGTAATTTGATTTAAAATTAATATGATATAATATAATTAATACTTTGGTTAATATAAAATTAAATAAGGAAATTTATATAAAAATATTACCAAAATACCCAAACTAAGAATTATTTTATACTTACTTTAAATTTTATATGGATAAAAAAAATTTCCTTTACTTTAATTAAAAAAAAACTATCGAAAACCCTTATTTAATTAGGTTTTATCCCTATCCCTTATAAACCGTACTATTTCACGCAAAGTAAAATTTTTATATTTTTCTATATCGATAATATCGTTATTACTTAAAAAAAATACGAAAAATTAATTAACGTAATAATGAATTAATTTAAAATAAAGTATTAATTTATTAAGTTTTTTTTAATGATCTTTAAAAATTAAAGTTATCCGAAACCGATTAAAACGTTGAATATAATTATTATAATTGTTATATATTAACAAATTAATGAAATTAATTAAAAAAAAAAACCAATTTTCGATTAAACCAATATTTTCATTAAAAACCAAAAAAATATTTTATAATTATAAAATCGTATTTAATTACTTTATTAAAATATATCAAAAAAATCGGCTTAATATTATATGCCGTAATTATTACTTATTCGGATATAACTTTTGTAACTTTTAAATTAGCAAGATTTAATATAAATTTAAACCCGAAATATTATATAAAGGTAAACCGATTGATTTAATACCTTCTTAAAACGAAATATTACGTTTTAAAATATGGCAAAATAAATACCTTTAAAATAATTAACGACGTTTTTCTTGCTAATAATTCGATCGACTAAAAAAGCTTTTAAACTTATATAATATGTTTATTCAGTAAGATTATTAAATAACGTACTAGCAAGCAAAATATAATAATTACTTTTATAATAAAAGCGGAATTATTAATACTTACTAGGCCTTAAAAAAGGCTATATACGTATTATAACTAATTAAAAAGTTCGGCATTTAATTCGATATTTCGACCATTAATATCTAATATAATAACAAGCAAACTATTAACATTATTTACGTAAATATTACCAAGCTTTAAATAAAATTAAAGTATATAAACATTTATAACTATTAATTATAAGCAAAAAAAATTTAAGAAAAAATCAAAATAATATATATTTTTACGAGCAATATAATTGAAAATCAATTAATAAAAATTCTGTTTATTACTTTTTTAAATAATTTACTTAATAATTAAAGTTAACAGATATTAAAAATAAAATACAAAAACGCCGAATTTTAAAATTATCTAATAAGGATTTACAAAAATTCAAAAATAACTTTAATTAATCGATATTCTATATCCAGGGCCTATTATCAAGAAAGCAGCCCCTGGGAGGGTATGTTAGATAATTGTTGATATTAAGGGTTCTAAAATAAAACGCCACGGAGATTACCTATGGCTTAGGTAGGGACTACACAAGCCACATCTACAAGTAATAAGCCCCGACCGACACGGTCCAAGGACTCCATGATTAATATAACAACGACTGTTTTAACCCCAATAATGAATACACGCTTATGTCTGACAGGAGCACAAATTAATTTGCCTCACTAAAATCAGGCCCTATTTTTGAGGTTGGAACTACGCCTGCGGCGCAGCCGTGGCTAAAGCCTTCGGCTCTAGAAGTACCTGCAAGGGTTAAATATATCGACTAAACCTCATTAACAAAGGTTTCCACAAAAACAAGAAAACCTTAAAAACAAGGCCTAATAACTTAATGTAAAATATTAAGCTTAATTAGCAGGTTCTATACGAATTTATCAAAATTATTATTATCATATATACTAATTATAAGGTTTCTAATATTATAACTACCAAAATTTAACGCAAAATTAAAATCTTTATCTTTTAATATAATAATAATTTTAATTAAAACGCTATATAAAAGTTAAAAGTTAAAATAGTTCCAAATTTTAATTAGCAGATAATATTAACCGAAACGCCTTTATGGTTACGACGTAACAACCATAATCCGTACGGGCAAAAAAATAACTGGACGGGCTTTTTCCATACTAACTTACCCTTAAAAGGCCTATAGCAAAATGCTGCATATAATGGTTGCATTGTTGCAACTAGAAGGGCGTTCCGGACCTGGCTAATTTTAACCTTTTTTTAACTACGACGTAACAACTACAATTCGTACCGCCAAAAAAATAACTAAACGGGCTTTTTCCATATTAACTTACCCTTAAAAGGCCCATAGCAAAATGCTGTATATAATGGTTACGTTATCGCAGCTGGAAAGGCGTTCCGGACCTGGCTAACTTAACCATTTTTTGGTTGCGACGTAATAACCATAATTCGTACGGCCAAAAAATAGCTAAACGGGATTTTTCCGTATTAAAAGGCCTATAGCAAAATGCTATATATAGCGGTTACGTTATCGCAACTAGGAAGACGCTCCGGATTTAGCTAACCTTAACCTTTTTATAACTATAACGTAATAATTACCGCATACATCATTTTAAAATAAGGTTTCCAAAAGTAATTTGATATAAAAAAAAGCCCGTTTAACTATTCTTTTAAACGGTACGGATTATGGTTATTACGTCGCAGCTATAAAAACGTTCCGGACTTAACTAACCGGTTTTAAGCTTAACCTTTTTATGGCTATAACGTAACAACCATAACCCGTACGGCCAAAAAAAATTGATATACGGACTGTCCCCATACAGGATATACTAGGGAAGTTCGGTACATAATAATGCGACCGATAGTTATGCTGTCGCAGCCATAAAGGCGTTACGGTCGCCCATTTTCTAAACCCAACCTTAATTATATTGGTTGCAATTGCCGGCGGAAAAAATTGAAAAAATTCCTATATGTATAATAGCTTTTATTCGACGGGTACATAAAATGTCAAACTCATCGGAAATGAATTGGTTGCGTAACTGATATTTTTTAATAAAATAAATAAAAGAAATTGGAAGGAAATCGGCCAATTAAGCCCGTTTTTTGGAATCTAACACTCAGGCCTCGCTGGCTCGTTACGGGGATTTGGGATTTGATTGGTTAATTGTTAGCGTTATGGAGCGGTACTTGAGTAACTTTGAAAAAGAGCCAGCGAGGCCTGAGCTAGCTGAGGTAAAAATTAATGGCCTAATAGCCTATTAACCACCACCTCTTGGCAGAAAAAACGCGGCCAAGACGTCAAATACCGAAGCCAACCCGTTTTAGGTATAATTTTCGTAATGGTTATCGTAAATAAATCCTTTATATCTAAAGCAAAATTTTTTTTTCCCGCAATTATCGGAATTTATAAAGTAACTTAAATTAATAATAAAAATTAACGAAAATAATACTTTTTAAATAATTATTATTAATACTCGTTGAAAAAACGTTATATTTATTATATAAAGTTATTAAATAATAAATATATTAATGCGAAATTATTTTAATTGTTATAAACTGTAAAATATAAAAAAGATTTCGATTTAAAAATAAATTTAACATGTAGTAATTATTTTCGTTAATATCCGAGCTTTACGTATATTACGAAAAGTTAAAATAAAAAAATAGAAGAATTAGCAATATTTATTTATAACGGGAAAAAAAAAAACCTATAATCCGAAAAGTTTTAAAGCTTTATTAGAGTTTGCGAAAATAATTTTGAATACACCAAACCAAAACCCAAAAGTTTTTTCCATATAACGAAACCTTAATTTTTATTATTATTACAATAACTTTAAATTATATTAACTTTAACGATAACCGTTATATTTCCGTTATTTAAAAACTTATAACGTTCTATATTACCTTACCGAATATATCACTTTACCGGATAACTTTCAATAAATTTTAATTACCTAACTTTAATTATTCGTTTTTTAATTCTAATAATATAAAACGGCTTATAAAAAACGTACGAATAAATATAATTATTGAGGTTAAAAAGCGAAACCCAAAATTTAATTATGTAATATTTAGTTTTATATTTAAAATACTTTAATTTACTTTAAATAAATAATATTACGGCAAACGTTCCTAAATCGATATTATTCTGAATTTGCGAAAATTAAAGCCGACCGAAAAAAAGTTAATTATCGACCGAATTCTTAATTTAAATATCTAAATATTTTTTATCCGGCTTTAGTATATTAAAAATATAGTTAACATATTGCTGGCCCAACGTATTACGTTAAAGCTAACTAGACGTTGAAATTTATTAAACGGTAAAAAAACTTTAAATGCGTTTAAATCGAGAAATTAATTATTAACGGGGTTTTTTTGGAATTTTAAAAATATTTCGTAAATAATTCGAGTTTATTTAGGTTATAATCGTAAAATATGGTATTATAAAAAAGAATATTTATAACTACGACGGAACTAAATTTTTAATAGAATTTCTTATAATAACGAGTATAATAATTATTAATACCGAAAAATGTAAAAGATTTAAATAAACGTAATAAGAAAATAAAAAAATAAGTTATAATTGTTTAAGTTATTAATTTTTAAAATTAAATTATATTGTTATTTATTATTATAATAAGGAGAAATTATTTCAAGTCTTAATATCATAATAATTTATTTTTAATAACACATTAAAAATTATATTAAGTAATAATAATTAAAGAGTAAATAAATTAAGTTTAAAATAAATTTAGTATTTTAATAAATATATTTAAACGCCTATAAAAGGTTCGAAATGGTTTTTTATTTTCGATGGTTACGAAAATTATTATTCGATAAAATTTTAAAAAAATATTACGTTAATAATAATATTATTACGTTTTTTATGTCCGCGTATTTTTCTTATCGCCTTTAACCTTTTAATATATTTTATTTTTTTTGTTTTAATATACGTTTATTCACGGTATCTGAAAAATTTAATTCGACATTATTATACTTATATTACGAAGGAAGATTTTTTTGCCGGTTTTTATAATACATTTTAAATTACCATAACGTCCGGTAATATCAAATCTGGATTTGTAAATGTTGATTTTGTTTTATTCGATTTTACTATCTTTTTTTTCGAATGAAAAGCTTTTTTTAGTTATATTTATATTAATTTTTTTTAACTTCTACCGGTTTAATTTTACGTTTTACGAAAGGTTTTAAAAATATCCGTAAAGTAATAAAATAAAAATAGAATTTATAAAAAAGAATTAAAAATTATTAAGGTAATTTGTTAATAAGAATATTTAAAGCGGTTAATTTTATAACAAAAGGTTATATATTATTATTATATAAAGTCTTTTTTTCCCAAAAAAAAGTTTTAATTACGCGAAATGAATAATATGTTAAATAAACGTTAAAAATTTAAAAATAAACGCTTTTAAAAGAAAGCAATCTTTATTATATAAAAGAAATAAGCTTTTTAGCGTAAAAAAAAAGGATGGTAAAAAAATACAGTTAATGACAGCTAGAAAAGGTTATCGTAAAAGGGTTAAAACTAAGAAACGAAAATATAACGTTTACGGTAAGCCCGGGCATAATACGCGTATTTATAATAAAGTTATAAATACGTTTAGCGAGAAAGAATCTGATAAATTTGAATTAATACGATATATTATTATTAAGTTATTTGAATTTGTTATTGCGGAGTGTTAAAAACCATCCGGTAAGATGGTGCATTCGGTCAGGTGGTGTAGGACGTTAATATTTTATATATTATAACCTTTAACAAGACGTAAAAATTATAATTAAGCGATTTTTCATTTCGTAAAATAATATTTATTTTATTATAACGTCTTATACTATCCGACCGGATGCACCACCTTACCGGATACTTTTTTGCATTCCCCAGTAACGAATTTAAATAACTTAATAATAATATATAATATTAATTTAAATTCATGGGATTTCTTTTCTGCTAAACGTATTTATAATTTGGCTATAAATACACGTATTATATCCGGGCTTGTTGCAAACGTTATAATTCCGTTTTTCGCTTTTAACCCTTTTATAATAACCTTTTTTAATTATTATTATTGGTATTTTTTTTAAATTTCTTTTTTCGGAATAAATAAATTTGTTTCTTTTATATAATAAATATGTCTTTTTTGTAAAAAAAAAACCCTTTATTTTTAATTTATTAACATTTGTTTAAAATATAATGCGTTTTGTATAATTAGAGATTTTTTTCTTCCGGAAAAAAGCGGCTTTACATAATAATAATATATAACTTTTTATTATAAAATTAACCGATTTAAATAGTTTTGTTAGTAAGCTATTCTAATAATATTTAAATCTTCTTTACGGATATTTTTAAAGGTTTTCGTAAAAAATAAAATAAAATAAGGCGGAAGTTTATAAAAAACGGTCGGCGGGAATATAGATAAAGAAAATTTTAATTCGGAAAAAGCGCGATTAAGATCGAATGAAATGAAACCACCTTTTACGAATTTAAATTTGATATTATCGGACGTTATAATAACTTGGAACGCGTTATAAAAACCGGCGAGAAAATCTTTTTTGGTAATATGGTTATTATAGCATCGTATTAGGTTTTCGATATATCGTAAATAAGCATATTTTAAAACAAAGAAAATATGTTGAAGAATTAAAATTAATACGAAAGATACGCGGGTATATAGAGGGTAATAATATTATTATTAATATAATATTTTTTCGAATCTTATCGAATAATAATTATCGTAATTATTAAAAATAAAAAAATCTTTCGAATTTTTCATACGCGGTCGAATATATTTATTAAAATATTAAATTTATTTGAAAATTAATTTATTTAT
Organism: Monosporascus sp. CRB-9-2; assembly: GCA_004155915.1. NCBI lineage: Eukaryota > Fungi > Ascomycota > Sordariomycetes > Xylariales > Monosporascus > Monosporascus sp. CRB-9-2. The sequence goes on along the minus strand of QJOA01002305.1, from coordinate 86,659 downwards.
TATTTAATATTTAATATTTAATTTAATTTTTAAAAAGATTATTAATATTCAATTATTCCGGTTTTAAAATTTAAAATAATCTTTTTGTATTATAATAATAAATAACTATATAATTTAATTTTTAAAAATTAATAATTGAAATAATTAAATTTTATTTTTAATTTCAATATTATATTGTTTAAACTTTCTATATTTTTCGACATTAATAATTATTATATCCGTTATTATAAAAGGTTTTATTAAAAATTTAATTTATTGCAATTATAAATATTCTTTTTTATAATACCGTGTTTTACGATTATAACCTAAATAAATTCGAATTATCGTCGAAATATTTTTAAATTTTAAATAAAAGCCGCTAATAATCGATTTTTTAATTTAAATACATTTAAAGTATATTTTGCCGTTTAATAACTTTCGACGATGGATGCATTCCGCTACAATCCGTAACGCGTTAAATTAATAATATATAAATTATATGTTTAATATATTAAAGCCGGATAAAAAGTCTTCGTGTATTTAAGTTAAAAATTCGATCGATAATCAATTTTCTTTCGATTAACTTTAATTTTGGCGAATTTAAAATAATATCGATTCGGGAACGTTTATTACAATATTATTTATTCAAAGTAAATTAAGGTATTTTATATATAGAATTAAACGTTATATAACTAAATTTTATATTTCGTTTTTTAATCTAAATAATTAGGTTTATTTGTACGTTTTTAGCAGGCCGTTTAATATTATTAATATTAAAAAATAAATAATTAAAGTTAGGTAATTAAAATATATTAAAAGTTATCCGGTAAGATAGTACATCCTGTAAGATGGTGCATCCAGTAAGGTGGTGCCTCCGGTAAGATGGTGTAGGACGTTACGTTAATTTTTTAAATATATAATAACGTTTTTCCGTACTTTTATAAAATAACCGAATACAAGATAATTTACGTTTTCGATCGAATTAAACATTAAATTAGAATAATTTAACGGATATATCGAAGCATTTAATAATATCTACTTTTATACCTTTTTTAAATAAAATAAATAACGCAAATAATAAAATCGTAGAAACTATATTTCGTAAATATATTTACAGTTATAAAACGTAATAAAACCTTTAATTACGTATTAACCGGCGTTTAAAATTCTATACATAACTTCAAACTGTTTCCAGATATTACTTCGCGAAACTTTAAAATACCACCGGATCGATTTTATCTATTTAATAATAACTTCAACAATCGAACGGAAATTATCATACCTTTCCCTGCAATAGAATACTATTTTCAAAAATAACGATTAAACCAAAAAAACCGCGAATAATAAAGAAATTATATAATCTACGTCATTTCAAAATTAAAATTATTATGATATAAATATTGGATATGTTAAAAAGAAAATTGAAAATTATACGGTATTCCGCGCTCGAATATAACTTAGTATCACAAGTTTGATTTGCATATAATGCGTATACCGGATATAACTTTATTAAAGAAAAACAAATATATATATATATATATATATATATAAAACAAGAACTTACGAAATTTAGAAAAGATATTTGCGAAAAAGAGTATTAACGCGTTACTTTAAAGTTAAAAGAAAGGTTTCCTTGTAATATATAATAACAGATAGCTTTAAGGTAATAACGGAATTATCAACAATATATGACCATAATTTATGACAATAATCAGCAATTAAATTAAAAAAAAAAGTTCTTATATTCAATAAAAATCTCGTTATTTTGTAAAAAGAAAACGTAACGTTACAAAAAAAAAAAAACCTACAAAAAAAAAGAAATTAGAAAGTAAAATTAACATTAAATAAAAGGAAAAATTATATATTACAATTTGAATTAAAATTTTGAAAACCTGGGAGAACTTTTAATACATATACAGATTTTTAAAGAAATTAAATATTTCGGGAATTAATATAAAATAATTTCTTTTTTAGAAATTTCTTATTTAAATACTGTTCAAGTTAATAAGCCTTTATTACCCTTTAATTAGGCCCTTAACTAGGCTCCCTATTTTCAATTCATAATAAAGTTTAATATTAAACCTTTCAAACGATATATTTAATAACGTAATAAAAAACATATAATAATTTTTATATCAATTAACTCGTCTTTATAAAATAATTATAATACAAGTTTTTAATTACAATTTATTATAAAAGTTAGGTTAATTTCGGATATAAGTATAAAAAAACTTATTACAAATATTTCATAACATAAAATTCTTTTTAAAACGATAATTTTTTAAATTCTTTTAAAACTTTTAATTTCTGTAATTCTTTTTATAACGACCAATCTTTTATTATCCTAACCCTTCTATATATACAAGTTTATATAATTATCTCGACCATAATTATTAAATCTTGTCGATTAACGTTTTCAGGTAAATTATGGTTTTTTTTTTTCGATTTTAAATTATTAAATATTATAAAATTTATTCCTTTTTTTAAGTACAGTACAAATTATAAAAAAATTAAAAATTTTAATATTATTCGTCAAAATATTAACAAAATAACTTACGACCTTTTTCTTATTTTTAAAGTTTTTTATCCGGCTAAAACCGTAAAAGCTTATCGAAATCAGCTTATTTTCGTTTAATTCCTTTTTTAAAATTTTCCGCTTAATTAAAAACGGCATTTCTTCTACTATTTACGACAAAAATATCGTAAGCTATAGATTTATTCTTTTATCGCCTAATAACTTTAAATTAATATTAAAATTACATTTATTAATTCATACGTTAATTTTAAAAAGTTTCGGCTTTTTTATAACTTTAATATTATTCTTTCCTCAAATCGCATTTTTATCGTTAATATTATTTTTATTAACTAAATCGGATTCATTACCGGCTTTTTTAATAAATCTTTTCGAAATGAATTTTTAACGAAAGCGGTACGATATAAATCCTTATTAACGAAAGGCTTTTTACGAAATTACGTTACGTTAAAATTCATTTTTCTTTTAAAAAAATTTATTTTATTTATTTTATCTTTTTTATTACAGTTTGTTTCGAATAAAATTATTGCTAAATATTATATTTACCGTTTTTTATATATACCTTGCTTTTATTATATCCTGTTTTTATAGTTAATCGTTAATATATAACTTTGATTTAATAATAAAATTTTTATATACGAGCTTTAAAACAGTAAAATGTTCGATTACGAATTTATTTTTTGTTATAGAAAAGGAAAAAAAAAAGTTATAAATTTTCGGTAAATTTAACGTTTTATCGTATTCAAAAACCCGAGTTTCGTAAACATAATTTTTTTTTTAACTTTTTTAAAAAGTTGTGTTTTTTATAAAGCCGTTTATAAATTTTTTAAAAACTTTTCTTAATGCGTTTTTTTCGGCCTTAATAAATTAATTAGATAAAAAAATTAGGCTGTAATTTATTGAAAAAGAATAATGGTGGTAACGTATTTTTAACGATAATCTTTTTACTTAAATTATCGCAAACAAAATCAAAGTTGTTAAATACGAACGTAAAATTCTTATTATTCTTTTTACGAACGGCTGAAGCGTTTAGTTGAAAAACTTATTTTTTTCTTTAATAGATTAATGTTGCGGAATTATTATTACGAAATTATTATAAAACAATCAAAGGAATTACAAAACAAGGCTTCAATGCCGGCTGAAAAAATGATAATATTACTATTTACACATATAGAAAACGTTAACGAAAAAAGCGATAAGTCTTTCGGGTTTAGGCCCTGAAATTGATACGAATAATACATTATTACTTCTCAGTTTTATTATATATACTAATATATACAGGCTTAATAGGCCATTAGGTCATTAAGAAGTTGTCGATCATACTCTAAGTTCTAGAAAATGACAAATCTAGTCCGTTAGTAATCGCCCTTACATATACGATTAGGTAACAAAGGATTATCAGTGGACAAAAGCTGTTCTAGACAGCATTTTACTGCCTAGCCTGAATAAAGCCTACCAGCTGGCAGCACCTGAAAGTACTAATTGCCGATACGCCCTTTTGCGTTAAATAACTGCGACCAGAAAAATTCGAAAGGTTTATTTTAAATTCAAAAATAACTATTTTATATAATAATTAAACCTTAATTTTTATATATTATTTTCGATATTATTTTAACTTTTTAAACATCGTTTTAAACTTTAAGTTCCAGATGAATTATTTAAAATTTATTTCAATTAAGTAATTATTAATGCAAGGTCGAACAGGTTTAAACCTTATTTTTAAGGCTGAACCAAGTATACAAAAACTTATTATACCATATAATTTGCACGATAAATGCTATACCTAATATCTTCGACCATAATAACTAATTAATGTTTTTTATAGTTAGGAGAAATTAATACTTTAATCTTTTAAAGCCTTACTTTGAAGCCGACTATTAAGCCCTTGTAAGTACGTAATTTCTTCACGGATATCGGCTTAAAAAGGTTACAAATAATTATTAATAAAATAATTTTTATTTTTCACGTATTAAAAATCCATATTTTCATTTAAATTTTTATGTTATATTTAATAATATATAATTTTAATAGTAATATTATAAAATGCTTTATAAAAAAATAAAAATAAAGTGAATTATTTAATATACAAAACGAAATGCGCAACTTAATTGTAAAACATTTTATTTTATTTATAAAACCTTAATTATTATTTTAATATACAGGTTTAGCGTTAAATACGTAAACGTTTTTGATCCGGCTTCAATATATTAAAAATATAATTAATATATTACTTACTGAATAGATTATAAAATGCGTTAAAATTAATTAAAAGTTAAACTTTATTTAAAAAAAACTTTAAACATATTTAAATCGGAAAAACAATTAATAATAAATATTACTTAAAAATTGAAAAATACTTTGTAAATAATTTAAACTTATTCGGATTATAATTATGAAATTCGAGTTTATTAAAAAAATCCTTATTTTAATAAAGTTCTAAATAATAACAAATATAATAATTATTATAATTAAAAAAGTAAAAAACTTGAAAGAAAATTAAATAATGAATTATAAGCATTTATATTATAAATTTTAAATTTAAATTATATTATAATTTATTATTATAATATTTTGAAAACAAATTGAAAAATTGCATATTAAAATAACCTCTTATTAATAATTAATTAAAAAGGCATATAAAATAATGATAAAAATAAAATAAATAAATTATTTTTAATAAATTTAACATTTTAATAAATATATTTAAACGCCTATAAAAAATTCGAGACATTTTTTTTATTTTCGACGGTTATAAAAATTATAATTTAATAAAATTCGAAAAATATTATATTAATTACGATATTATTACTTTACATATATTTACGTATTCTTTATAGCGGTTTTAATTTTTTAAGATATATTTTTTTAAACGCGTTTAATTACGATATATCGAAAACTTAATATAACGTTATTATATTTATATTATTATAAAAGACGCTTCTGCCGGCTTTTATAACGCGTTTAAAATAGTTATAACGTTCGATAATATTAAATCTGAATTCGTTTAAATTAACTTTATTTTATTCGATTTTCATAACGTGCTTTTTAAAAACGAAGGTTTTTTTTAATTATACCTACGTTAATCGTTTTCGGGCTAATTTTCGCTAGTTTTATTTCGCCTCTCGTGAATACCTTTAAAAATATTCGTAAAATAAGAAAATTAAAAATTATACATTATTAATATATAAAACCGTTTTTGTTTAGAACAAAAACGTCCAATTACTTAAAACAAAACATATTTTAAATAGATGTTAAAAAACTAAAAATAAATTTTTCTTTTAAAAGAAAAGGAAAAATGAACTAATATATAAGGAAAATAAGCTTTTTTAAGCGAAGAAAAAACTAATAAAAAGTATCATTAATAATAGCGAGAAATAATCGTTACGAAAAAATTAACAATAAAAAACGGAAATAAAACGTTTATAACAAACCCGAATACAATACGCGTATTTATAAAAAAGTTATAAATACATTTACTAAAAAAGTTTCCTCTTAATTTTAATTAATCCAATATTCTATTATTACTATTATTATTATTATTAAATTATTTAGAGATGTTATCAAAAGGTGCCAAAAGGTATTAAGTTTGCTTATAGATTGCACTCGTTTATATTGCACGTTAACGGTTTTTTTTTCGTAATATTTCTGTTTTTTTTAAAAAAAAAACCTTTAACTGTAAACCTTATTTTTATTAAAAAGTTTTTAACATTCATCATTTTCATTATAATTCATTTTATATTTATATATTTTATACTTGTAATATATTTCCGAATAACGCTTTATAATTCTATGATTTTAAAGTCGGGCATTTTAGTTATAAAAAATCTATTTCTTATAATAAATCTATTATACCGTTTAAATAACGTAATGATTCTTTTTATTTATCTTTAGTATTTAAATAAAAGTTATAAACGTTATATCTGATTGATAAATATAATGTAAAACATTTAAGATTTTTATTAAATTCGTATATTTAAATACATATTTTAATGAATTTCGTTTTTATATTTAATAATGTATTTTTAATAATATTTAATTAAAGCTATAATTTTTTTCCTTTTTCGTTTAATTTAACTAATTTGTATAATTCCTTAATATATTATTATTAAATTAACTTTATGCCGGTAATCGGTAAAAAACGAATAATTTATATATTTAAATATCAATTTATATTTTTTAAGTTTTTAGTAAGTAGAATTTTAACGGTTATTTTAACAACGTTTTTAAAGTATTATTTCTTAATTTCGCACTGAAGAAAATTATCAATGTTTAAAGTAATGCTGTATTTAATTTTAAGCTTATAATAAATCGTATTATTTAAAATTAATAAATAAAAATTTCATTTTATAAATATTGTTTTAATTTTTTTATTAAAAGTTTCCAGCCTGCTTTAAACCGTATAAAACCTTTATTAATTTAAAGAGAATTTGTAAAAAAAGAGTACTTTTTTAATTATTAATATTATTCTTTATTTAATGAACGTGTTTTAAAATCATCAAAATCGATTTTTAATTTTTAGTTTTAATTTAATTCGTAAAAATAACAGTAATTAATTTCTATAAAAGCGCACATCAGAAAATATAACGGCTATAAAAAAGTTATTAATAAAATTAAAAAAAGAAAATAATAAGAGATTTAGCACTCTCGAAAGTTAAATTTTAATATAATATAAGCTGGAAAATTATAAACGATGATTTATCCGGTTATTTCGAATTACGAAAACCGTTCAGAATCTCGATAACAATCGACGTGGATAAAAATGGATCAAGGTAATCTACGAAAAAAAAAATAGATTTAATAAAGCCTAGAAATTAAGGTAATAATCTATTATTTTATTTAATTTTGTTTACACGGTCACGTTTTCTTTAGGAAAACTATTGTTTTAATACTATAAATATTTGATAAAGCGTTTTATAACAACGAATATAATAACTACTAATATTTCAAAACGCAAAAAAAGTATATAAAGATAATAAAAAAATAAAAAATAAATTATAATTATTTAAGTTCTTATCTTTTAAAGTTAAATTATATATCTTTTTTCATCGACGTAAATAAATATCGTCTATCTTTTAATTTCTGTTTATTTTAAGCTTTCGTAACTTGTATAATATTAATATAATAACGAAAATAATTACTTTATGTTTAATTTTTTTATATTCAAAGTTCTTTAATATTGTACGTTTTATATTAATAAAACTATTCTAAATTAATAAATTTCTTAAAATATAATCTTTTAAGTAATTACTAATAATAATTATTAATTAAAAAGCGGTATTTTTGATTTATTATTAATTTAAATTCTTTAAAGAATTCCGATAACTTCGAGCGAAAAAATATACTATCTTAACTGTCAAAGATTTATTTACTGTAGCTATTACGAAAGCTATATCTAGAATAGGTTAGATTCGGTATTTCGCGCGTTGACTAAGTTATTTCTGCCCAGGAAATCGTGTTAATAGGCCATTAGGCCATTAATTCTGCTTAGAAGAGCGTTGTCGATCACATTCTAAAAAGGGTTAATACATAATTTAGCCTAGGAAACACACACAAAATTATGTTCTTGCCACCTAGACAAATCACCCCTGCTACTTTCTTCATGCTAAGCAAAATTTTCACTCGATTTCTGGTTTTATCTGTTCCGTAACTGCTGTCCCCAACTTAATTGCATCTCAAAGCTGTGGGTACGAAGCTTTTCCAATCATGACAAGAAATACTGCCGAAAAATGGGATATCGGTGAGAAAGCTGGACTTGTCAACATCGGCACTCACAAACTCTGGCTTCATGCCAGTGGCCCGGATCGGAAACCAAAAGCCCCAGTCGTCATCATAATCCAGGGTCTAGCAAGCAGCGAAAAAGGTTGGGCAGCTGTAGAGCGCCTCCTCAGTCCCAGTATTCGAGTTTACGCCTACGAGCGGTCCGGATATGGAGAAAGTGAACCCTCGCCGGATCCTCCAACGGCAACCACAATCGCCCATGAACTCGACTTACTTATCAAACAGGCCCGCATCTCGCCACCATATATCATTGTCGCTCATTCCTGGGGTGGGATCCTAAGCCGTGAATTCCTTGCCCTCCGTCCCAATGATGTCGCTGGGATGGTCTTCGTGGAAGCAAACCAAGAGCACACCCTCGAAATCCTCGACTGGCGCCAACCAGCCCTCGCCGTAATGCAAGTCAGCGTTGACAGTATAAGTGCAACCGGGCTCGCCAAAACCAACCAGCTAACACCAGAAGAATGGCAGCTGTACCGCGCCACTGAATCCAGCCCCGCGTTCCAAAAGCAAGCAGCCATCGAATTCGCCGAATATCCCAAAGGTTTCCAAATCTTGGGATCCAAAGGGCAGCTTTACCAAGATCCTCCCTTTCTGGGGACGCGGCCGGTATGTGTTACCAAAGGCGATAATCGGGCGGATTTGCAGAAGATGTATGATGCGGGGGTAACGCTGGCGAATGGGAATGCGAGGGAACGAGAGGCATATTTGGAGATTTTGAGGACGTGGGATGTAAAGGACCGGGGTTTGCAGTTTGAGATTTTGAGCCTTTCGAGTACGGGTCGGTATCTTGAATCGCCAAAGGGGGCGGGGCATAATGTGCAGTTGACGCATCCGGAGACGATTGTTGAGGGGGTGCAGTGGGTGTTAAGTCAGCTGCAGGGAGATAACTGTTAATGGAATAAAGGCCGGAAGTTTGAGTTCATGAGCGCTGAGTTCTGAGGCCCATAGAAGCATTTCCTTTGAAATGATGATGCTGACTCGTTCATACATTCCCCTCTCGCGCCGTCAACGCACGCTATGGTACGAAGGCTTTTGGCGCAATCCAGCTTCGATTATGTCAAACTTTGAGAGACATTTAAACATTTGGTAATGCACTCCGATCCTTCCTAGTCCACGTTGACCAGCCCCTCCGTAAAAAAAGGCTGTTTTCGACCTCGCTACCTCGTCGGTCAGTTGATTGATCCGCTTAGGCGGATGTGCAAATGCCCCTGGTGCTGTACTTCTATTTCAGGAGGGACAGTTTCTGGTACCCTTTCTTAAGTTCCACTTTGCTTCTGTCGCGTTCGACCAAGCAAAGAGCAACATCTCATTATAGTCCTTGCTGCGTTCCAGGAGGCATCAATCTTTGAGCTTTTACCATAATATAAAACTGTTTTACGTCTGTATTTATAAGTGTAGCAAGTGGGAATCTGATAGGTTATCGTTTGATCCAGATGTGCAACAAATAATTCTGCTATCCTTCCGCTTGTACATAATTCGTGCCATATATCACTTTCCTGGTATATAACTAGCACATCAGGTAAGAAGCCCGGATTTGACTCTTCTAGGCCTCCAAGTCGCCAAAAATAATCGGGAAGCTGAAGGCGGACCCCTACGAAATATTCCATTTGTAATTATAAATAAGTTATGCTATTTATATATTACTTTTTTTACACCTAGCGACGCCCTGGCACCGTTTTAATTATCTTATAACAATTATTGTTTACTATTAAATAATTTACTGTTAACAATTAATGCTTTCAGGTGCTACCGGCTAATAGGCTTTGTTTAGGCTAGGCAGCAGAATGCTGTCTGGAACAGCCTTTGTCCATTAATAATCCTTTGTTACCTAATCGTATATATAAGGGCGATTGCCTACGGATTAGATTTGTTCTATTTTAGAACTTAAAGAACTAACCTAAAGCAATTACGCCAATTTTTTAAATTTAATTATCATATTTGCTAATATAATAACATTTTTTAACTAATTAACAACTATAATACCTTATATAAAATAATTAATTTTGATTTAAAAATTAAATTAATAAAAAAAAGTTTTCAAAAAATTATTTAATTAAGAATTTAGGAAAAAGTTAATAATAATTAACGATAGCAAAAAAGATTTGAAACCTTTAAAAAGTTTTCCGTTAAGCAAATTTATAATTTATTCGATAACGGCTTTATTTCCAAAAAACGATAATATATATATAACGATAATATTTTTCTTTTTTCTTATGCCGGACCTTTATACGATTAAAAAGTTCTTTAAAATAGAGAATTTTATAAGAAAAAAGATAAGCAAAAAAACAAGAAATATCTTTAATAAAAAATAATTTACTATTTTATTAATAAAACTTAAAGGTAAATTTAAATGAATTTTAAATTTTAAATTTTAAATAAAATACGCCGACATATTTAAACAAACTTTATAGGTCCTTAAATATTAATATAAATAGAATTAAATGAAAGGTTAAAATACGGAAAAATAAATATTAATAAATTAAAAACAAAGTTAAAAATATAAAGTTTTAAAACTAAGAAATCAAAAAAAACAATATTACGATGAAATAACGTATTAATAAAGTTTTAAATATAGTCGGAAATAAAGTATTACGAAACTTAAAAACTTTGCAAAATATAAATATATAAAAGAAACGGTAAAAAACGTTCAGCTTATAACTCGGATAAATAACTTAAAAAAGTTCCCATTATAATGGCCGTTATAACGTTTATTACAAAGCTTATTATAATGCTCGAAAAAAAAGATATAAAAAATTTAACCTTATTAAAAAAGGCGAAAGGAAATTTAGCAAATAATTTATTAAAAAACTCGACTTTTCGAAAAAAAAAAGGTAAAGTTACCATTTAAAAAAAGGAAATACTATACGGAAATCTTAATCATTTAAATAACTTATTATTTTTATCCTTTTTTTAAGGTTATTTAAAAATTTATCGAAACGACGGACAAAATATTATAATTTTTCCAATCATGTATTTAGTTTTAATAATTTAAATAACATAAATAAATTAGACATCCGTTTAAAGAAATAAAAAAAAGTTTTTAAAAAGTTTAATAACACTTCGAAATTCCGTTAAAAACGTGGGGATTTTTTTTAAATAAGAAAAATTACCTATTAAATTAGGCTAATTAAAAGCTTAGAAATAATATTTTTTTAACCTTATATTAAATAAAACTAGTTATAAGAACGGTATAAAGTTAAAATAAATTAATTAATCAAGTTTAACGAAAGTTACTATGAAAATTTATAAAAACCCGGGTTTTAAGTTAATTATAAGTATTAAAAAAGAAATAGAGATATTAAGGATCTTACGGAAAATTTATATAACGATGAGTAATGTAACGGCAGCCACCAGGAACAAACCGTGAGGCTGGCAACCGTTACGTGGGGCTGACAGCTGCCATATGAACTAGCCACCTGCCATATAGAGAGTAGGGACATTTATAAATTTTTACGCATTTTGCAATTTTGTTTTTTTTTTCCTTTTTTTTTAACTTAAAATTTTCGTTTATAGCGCTAATAAACTAGTTCTTATGTTATATTTTGCTAGCCGTAACATTATTTTAAGCTTTTTCCCTTTTTCGTTAATTTAGCGATTAATAAATAAGGTACTATATCCTTTTTACGTCGATACGTAACGATAAAAAATAACGCATTTTAAACCAAAAATAAAATCAAACCCCAGATTAATTAATATTAAAACTAAATATTTATTAGAAAAAATTACCTATTAACTAATTAACGTTTAAAGCTATTTAGATTAATTAAAGGTAAAATTAAAAATTCAAAAAACGAAATATTTTTTCAAAACTTAAATTAAAATGCAAAAAACGATATATTGCAAAATAAAACCGAATCCGTAAAAATAAAAGGTTTATTAAATTAAGATTAAAATTATTAAAAATACTAAAACCAAAATTAAAATTACTTAAAAACTAACCCCGATAAGCAATTAATTAACAAGATAACTAATAATAACCAAAATATTTAAGGAAAATTTTAAAAACTTCGTAATAAAATTATTTATTTTTAAACTAAATAAAGTTATTATTTCTTTATTTTTTCCGACGACGCCGACCGCCTTTACCGAAAAATCATAATTAATAACGCTTTAGGTAATACCAATACGTTTCGCTCTATTAATATATTAACATAACCCGTCTTTTATAAATTTGCGGAAATTAATAACATAAATTTTAATTATAACCAAAAAAAACACTTACGTCAACAACTTAATTAAATTTAACGGTAACAAAATTAAATTTAACGTTTAAGTCCGTAAGGTTATAAATAAATTCGAAATAAATAAATTAACTTTTCGAAATAAAAAAATCCGTATAATTTATTTAATAAACTTTTTTAAAAAAAAGCTAAATAAATAATTAAAATTCGTTACCGATCGATTACGTAATTTTTTTTACGTAACCGAAATAATCCAGGGACTGGAATTATCGTACCATAACCCGAATTAAACCTTTATTATTAAAAAACTTTCCGTACTTTTATTTTTAAGCCCGGTAAAAATAAAAATATTTACGATTTTATCTTTAAATTTAACGCTTTCGCTTAAAAAGCCAAAATTACCGAAAACGAATAAAAATATATTTTATAAAAAAATATTTTTTTAAATTTTAATTTACGCCTTTTTAAAAATAACCGTAATCCTGACGTTACTTACGAAAATCTTTATAGCCGTATCGTTATAACCGTTAATAATAATGAATTTGTTTATAAAAAATATTAACAAAAACGTAAATTTTAATTATGTAACCATAATAAATTAAAAAATAAAAATAAAAAACTTTATTTAAATAATAATTCCGGTAAATCGAAAATTTCGGGTAATATCGATGTATTTTTATTAAAAATTAATACGTATTTTAAATATAATAAGATAGAATATAAAATTAACGATTACCTTAATAAAAAAAAGGTTATTACGGTAAAAATAATAAAAAATTCGTCCAATTCCAACAAATCGAAAAAAAGTAAAACCGTCGGAAAGTTTTTCGAAAATTTTCCTTATATTAATAATAACGGAAATAAATAATTTTAAAAAATTTAAAACTTTTATTAAAATTACGTATTACTGCTTTTTATAATACCAAAATATAAACCCGATTTTTCGTTAATTCTTTTTTCATTAAATAAAAAAAAGAATAATTATAAATTCGTATTATCCGGTTAAAAAAATTAATTTAATTATAAAATTACCGAAAATAACTTACCGGTAAAATAAAAACCTAAATAATTATAATCTTCAAAATTAATAGACAACATTTTCCCGGTTAAGTTTTTTAAATTATAAATATTAAATACGATATTTTTATCGGTTTCGATTAAATAAAAAAATATAATTTATTATTAAATTATAAAAATAAAAATATTATTTAGCCCGATAATTTATTAATTTTAACTAAGTTCTTACCGGCGATTAAATTCCCAACCCGATATTTATTAAACAGATATATTAATCTTAAAATTTAAAAAAATATTTATTACCGTAACCGCGTTATAAAAAAAGCTCATAAATAATATCAAATTTTTCGACGTTTATAAAAAAAACCCGAAAACGATTTTATCTTAATATTTATATATATTATTACGTTAAATATAATAAATAAATAAAAAATACCGGACATATATAATACCAAACCAACCATTTTCATTATAAAAATTATTAAAAATATCGTAATTATCGCCTTATTAACGAATAAATTAAAAATTAACTTCCGTACGAAATAATAAAATAAATATTTATGATTTTAAAAAGTTATTATTTTAAAAAATAAAAATTTAAACGTTATAACGGTAACTATTTTACAAAAATAAAATATATATAACGGCCGAAAAATCCCTTTTCCCGAAAATAAAAATCCGGAATACGTAAAACAAATCCGGGAGTTTTTATTAAAACTTTTTATTTATTTAAAAAAAACATTTTAAAAAAAGTTAATATTTTTTTAAACTTCCGACTTAACCATAACGTAATTCTAAAATTTAACCTGCCAATATCCGCCTCTAAACTCTTTATTTATAAAAAGCTTATTTAATACCTTCCGTTAAAAAAATAATAAATAAATTATTAAAAATAAATTTTATTAAATCATATATATAAAAAAACGTTATGCCTGTCTTGTTTATTTTAAAACCTTATTCGTCGAAACGCCGGTTTTATATCGATTACCGTTAAAAAAATTAATATTTAAAAAATTACTTTATCTTAACCTTTTTACTTAACGGTATTATATTTAATTACCGAAACGTTAAACGTTTTATTAAAATCAATATTATTTAGGTATTTTATAAATTTCGGATTATTATTAAATTAAAATACTTAATAATATTTAAAACTTATTAAAAAATATTTTAATAAAAAATATTTCCATTTAAATTTAATATAAACCTTTTTTAATAATAATCGTTTATTAATACCTAATTACATAAACTTTTCGATTATTACGCAAACGTTTACGCCGATAACGTACTAATTTATTCCGGCTTTAAAAAAATATTAAAAATACTATAAAAAAGTTATTTACCGATTATATAAAGTTAACCTTTAAAAAAATATTAAAAAGTTCCGGTTTAACGTTAAAAAAATAAAGTATTTCGGTATTATCATAAAAATCATCGTAAACATTTTTATCAATTTAATCAAAATTAAAATAATCCAAAAATAAAAATTCGAAAACTTTAATAACCGTACCGTAATCCGTTTATTTATAAAATTTTATAATTATATATAAATATTTTATTACTATAAAAACGGTATAATCGAATTATTAAATTACTTATTAAAAAAAAATACCTTTTATATAATAAAACCTAAATAAAAAAAACTTTCGAAAAAATAAAACGGCTTATTTACGAAACTTTAATCCGGGCCTTTTTTCGATTTGGCCGATCGACCAAAATAAAAATAAACGTATCTTATAACGTAATTAAAAATATTATTTAATAATAACAAAAAAATAACGAATAAAAATCCGTAAAATATTTTTCGAAAATTATAATTCTAATAAAAAAGGTATATTTTATTTAAAACCGAAAGATATTTACGGTAATTTAAATGTTTGAATATTATTATCTTAAATTTTAAGGTTAAACACTTTTTATTATTACCGATTATTAGGCTTTATTATATTTTATAAATAAATATATTTTTTTTACGTATTAAATTTAATAAATTAACTTTTTTTTCCACTTTAATATTACCTTTTAATATCGACCTAATAAAAAAAATATTACCGTAAATACCTTATTACGAAAAACGATAAATTTGCTTATAATTAAAACCCGAAAAAAAAATTTAAGCTTTAATTTTGTTAAAATAATTAAACTTTTTTATTATTATTATTAACAAAATACCAACTAAAATACCAATCGAAAATATTTTACAAAATATTAACTTAATCGACCTTATTTATCGAAAATATAAAGTATAAAATTTAAGTAAAAAAATAATAAATTAATAATACCCGAAAAAATAACCGACGACCGCATTTTTTTTTCGTACCGTATTTATCCGCAAAATTTACGTATCCAAAATATTGGCGTATTTTAATTAAAATAAAATAATTAAAATATTAATACGAAAATATACCTGGTCCCGGTTTAAGCAAAATATCCGTTAATATATTCGGAATTATTATAATTACCGTCGAAACAAAATATTTCGAAATAAAATCCCGGAACTTTTTTACCATTTTTTTATTCCGAATAATATTTAAAATTATGTCGTCGTCGACGGAAAAAAATACCAAAAACCTATTACGATTACGATTATATATAAACGTTTATCGATAAATTTAATAAAATTATAATAATTTTATTAAGTAAAAAAATTAATACCGCCGAAACTTTAATTAACCGATAGTATTAATATTTATATCGTTTTTTTAAAATATTTGCGATTTAAATTATTAATAACGTAAAATAATTTATCTTTTAATTTTTAATTAAATTAAACGAATTTACCGGTATAAAATATCGTTACGGAAATACTTTATATTTATAAATTTAAAAAGTTATTAAATTTACGAATTAAAAATTAAATTAACGTTTACGTTTTTATATCGATAAGTATTAAAACGATTAAAACGTATATATACCGGCATTAAATTTCGCGCATAATCTATTATAATATTTATTAATTAATATAATTCCGTTAAAAATTATATTAAACAAAATATCCGGAATTTATTTTTGTTAAATTTAAATATAATAAAAAGAAAAATTAAATTGACTTAACGGATATTAATAATCGTTAAATAAATTAAAAAAGTTTAAACGTTTACGAAAAAACCTGCATTAAAAACGTAAAAACGTTAAAAAATGCAAATTAATAAAAAACGTTACTTAACCGATTTTAAAATCGGTAACAAAATTTTCTTACGTAAAAAAGATTTCGTAATATAAATACCGATTATTCGTTTAAATTTATAATAAATAAAACTTTTTAACATTATAAAAAAACGCGGATATAATTTCGTTTTCGATTTATTACCGAATTATAAAATATTTAACTTATTTTACGCCGATCGGTTACGTAAAACCGATAATAACCCGTTATTTTAATAAACTTAAATATTACCGTTATCTAAAAAGATTAACGGTAAACTAAAGTTCGAAATAAAGTAAATCGAATAATTAAAATTTAATGGCTATACAAAGCTATAATATCGGGCCAAATAAAAAAGTTATAACCCCGATAAAATATAATATTTCGTAACTAACTTTAAAAACGCCCCGATTATAATAAAATGATTTTATACAAAATATCCTAAATTACCTAAATTACCGGTTCGCTTACAAAAATGGATACGCGTAATGGCTACCGACGAAATTAACGAAAATTACCCTAATAACAATAAGGCCGCAAAAATAAAAACCGGACCAATAAAAAAAAAACGGTACCTATAATTAATAAAAACTTATATACTTTTTTTGGTCCTGTATAAATTTCTAGAAAGGGGTAATATAACGGCAGCTACTAGGAATAAACCGTAAGGCTGGTAACCGTTACGTAAAGCTAACAGCTGCCACATAAATTAGCCACCTGCCACATAAAAAATGGGGATATTTGTAAATCTTCATGCATTTTACGACTTTGCTTTTTTTCTTCTTTTTTTTAGCTTAAAATCTTCGTTCATAGCGCTAATAAACTAATTATCATGCTATATTTCGCTGGCCGTAACAAGTAAGACCTGGCTGAAATTATTTTAAAAGAAATTTAACAAGATTATATATAATAAAAAATTTATATAATTTACTACCAAATTTTAAAAGTTTTTGCGAGAAATAAAGGCTTATAATATAAAATTTAAAATTAAAACGGATATTACGATATTTTTTATTGCTATAAAGAATTAAGTTAACAACTAGTACAAAACGATATAGTTAATGCTACGGTAAACGGATTATCCCTTTTAATAATCAATCGAGGATTTTAATAGCGAATTCTATAACCGTATTAACAAAAAGAAGAATAACGGACGGTTATATAATGTACAAAAAAGAAAAAAAAAAAAAAAAAGATTTATAATAATATTATTTTCCGAAATAATGAACCCGGAGAAAATAAGAACGAAACATTATTTATTTTAATTATAGTAGGTACGGATATTTAGTAAAACATTACTTTAAGCTATAAAAGGAAAGAAACGGTAGAAAAACGAAAAGAAAATTAGGTTAACGTTAAAAGAAGAATAATAAATAAACCAATAATTTTCGTAATATTTATAATAATAACCGTAACGGTAAATAAGATAAAAAGTAATTTATTTTTAAACGTTTAAAAGATTTATATCGTTTTAATAGAAAAATATTTAACGTTTATATTAATAAATAAAAGCTTTAAAATTTTATGTAATAGTACGATAAATGATTTAAAAGTTAGCTATAGAAATTGATATTATTAAAATTATAACGCTTAAATGCCTTAAAGTAATAGTTATAATAATTAATTACCTTAAAATTTTAATAGGCAACGGACCTAAAGCAACCGTTATAGATAATTCCGGCAAGACGCTTTAAAAGGTAATTATAATAGCTAAATGTTTTAAGGCTATAACGATTAAAAGCCTTAAAGTAATTATTATAAATAATGTTATACTATTATATATTTATGTATTTATAAAGAATAATAACAATAAATTATTCTAGGATTTAAAAACGAAGGTTAATATTATAAATAATATTAAAAACTTCGAAAAGAATTCGGTTTTAAATATTAAAAATAAGGAAATTTATAATATAATAAGTAAAGGATTTATTATTGAAATGGAGCAGGGTGCAGGGTCGGACACATAGCCTGACTAATCTGTTAGTCAGCACCCCCTATGTATTTCTAGCAGTTCTTTTTGCCGGGCTTAACCCCGAAAACATTACCATTTATCCGTCATAGTTTTGCTTTTACACTGGTCTCAATACCAGAATACAGCTGCATTACCTTCATTATTTCTTGAACCCTGGGCTTACTCGTGACACGCTTTTCGATTATGCACTGATCAGGGCCGATTTTCCCCGTCTCAATTCATCTGGCTGCCAAGGAAAGGAGACTGGCTTTAGTTAGTTGCCGAGGTAACTTTCGATCTCCGGTGATAAGACGGAAAGAATAAGGTTCTAATCAAAAGCGCAACTACGACTATAACTACGATTAAGATTATGATTACGATTACGATTATGCAAACCTGATAACAACTTACAGTAAACAACCGATAATTACGATAACGATACGACCCCTTTCCGATTAATAAAAAAATTATTAAATTATCTAAATATAACGCCTTACTTAAAAATATAACTTTATTTAAAAAATAACAAAAAAGCATAAACGTAGATAATAACCGGTATTTAAAAATAACTTAATTACCTAAGTTTTAAACTAATTATATAATTTAGAATATTATACGCATTAATAAAAGAATTAGGTAATAAAATAAATTATAGAATTATAGTAATAAAAATTAAAAAAATTAAAATACGGCGTTTAATAACGTAATTATTAAAATTTAAATTAATTAAAATAAATACACCGATAATGAAATTAACGATATAAATAAGATAACGAATATAAAAAAAATAAGGTTATAAAGTTATTTATTTTGCAAACAAAAAAAATACCAAAAAAATAACATTGTTTAATACGATATAAATATTAAGAAAAAAACGTTATACGATATATTTTAAACTTTTTGGCGTTAATCGGCTAATATTTTGTTTAATTATTATTAGGCGGTATCATTTAAATTTTCTTTTATTAAGTTTAAATATTATAACGTTTAAATTAATAATAAAAATATAAATTAATAAATTAGAAAAAGTACGGCTTAATAATTAATAACGTAATATTAATTAAAATAAAATTATTTAAACGATAAAAATAGAAAATTATTTACTTTTTAAATTTAATAAAAAGAAATATATCTTTAAGATAATTATTACGGATAATTATTTATTTTACGCTTAAATATATCCTTATTAAAATAATATTTTATAATTTAAATAATTTAAAAATTAATAATCTTAATTGATTTAAAATATGTTTTAATAAATTTTTGAAGATTATTATTTAAGTTTAATTATAAAACGGATTATTTTTAGTATTAATTCTTTTTAATTTTACGAAAAATTAAAACTTTATTTTAAATATAACCGTTTAATACCGATTAATAAAAAACGATTACGATAATGAATTTAATAAAATTAAATTACGGAATAATAATAATCCGATTAAATCTATAAAACTAATTAAAATTATAATTATTTAAATATTTTTGAAAATTATTATTAATATATCGTTAAAATGAAATATTATATTAAAATAAAACTTTTTAAAATTATTTATAAAATTTATAATACTTCTACCGAACGTTATATTTTTCGGATAAATTAATTAATCTAAATAAGATTTCTTTATATTTATTATAAATAAGTTTTCTTTTTTTATAAATTCTTTTTAAATCCTTTAACTTATTTAAACGATTACTTTTTAAAAACCGAAATTATCGATTAAATTAAAGAAACTATTCGATTATATAAAAAATATAAACATACGAAATTTAAAATATTTGCTAAGTTATTATTTTAACCCGATAATATTAATATAAACAAGCGAATTAAAATAATTATTAATAAAATACTTACATAAAACGACGTAATTAAAATCCTTTTAAAAAATTTAAATTATAAAATTTAAAATAAATTCGGATTATTAAAAATCGGTTAAAAAGTTTAAATAAGTAAATTTAACAAAATAATTTTGATTAAATTTACGATTATTATTTAAAAAATACCATTAGAATAAAAAACGTTTTAAAAAAAAATTCAGCAAAAAAAGTAATTAATTAATAAAAACAAATATATTAAAAGCTTATTAAAAAAGTTATTAACCGGTTATTATAAAAAGAATATTAATGATTCGAATATGCAGCTTAAAAACTTATACGTAATAACATAAAATTAGGTTTTTATATGAATTAAAAGCTAAATTATAAATAATGTTATATTTTTGAAATATAAAGAACGTAAGCGATAATATAAAGGCGTCCGTTTCGATATCGAGCAAAAAAATAAGGATAGGCTTTATTCGGTTTAATAGCTTAAATAATAACAATTAAGAAATTTTTATTTATAATAATCATTATCGGGTCGGATTAATTAAATATTAAAAATTACGAATACGTTATAGGAATTAGAAATTAACTAAATTTAATAAATTTAAAATTTTGAAATTTAAAAAAAAAAAATTAAAAACCGAAAAGTAACCTAGATATTATAATATTACGTTCCGTTAAAATAAAAAGTATTCTAGATATATAATTATAATACCGATCCGTCGATTAATGTAATTAATTTTTAACCGGATAAATTTAATCGATTAAATTCTTACCGTAAACGAAATAAATACCGAAATCGAAAAAGTTACCGAAACGGTTATTAAAGTCATAATAAACGTTTTAATAATTTTAATTAAAATATTTATTAATTTTATTAAAAACTTAAACATAATATGTAAAAATGTTATTTATTTATTAATATAAAAATTACCGGATTAGTTTATTTACTAATAACAGTTTTATCATTTTTTAAAAATTTAAAAAATAAAGTTATTTTAAATATAATTTAATTCTTTTAAATTTTAAAAAATTAAACGATCGAATAATGAATTTTAATTTGGAAAAAGATTTCAAAATAAATCCATAATTTAGTAACTTTTTTTATCCGATTTAAGGAAAAAAATACGGTATTTGAATTAACGAAATAATATTTTTTAAAGTATTAATAATTAATTAATTAACCTTAATCCGGATATTATTAATTAAATTAAACCTTAAAAAGATATTACGATTTTATAACCAAATTAATAAAAATTTAATATTAATTAAATGAAAGTAACCGAAATTAATATAATATATTTCGTTAATTATAAAAAAACCGTTTTATAAAAAGGTATCTTTATACGAATAATTATAAAACGACCCCGTCGAAAGCAAAAATACCCGTTATTTAAAGGAAATCCGAAACTTAAAAATCGATAATTCCGATTAATTAACGGTATTATTAATATTATAATAGCTAAATGATTTAAAAATAAAGAAAATACCTTTAAAGATAAAAAAAAAATTTAAATACGAAATTAATAACAATAATTTAATATTCAAAAAAGCTGCATTTTATAATATAAAAGTCGGCGTTTAAATAAAGAATACCTTTTAAATAAATATTAATACATTTTAAATAAACGATATTACCTAAACGGATAACATTTTTATTAATAAAGGTTTAATCGATAAATATATAATTAAATTCTGAAAAAAAAATTCCTAAAGAATTTTAAAAAAAGTTTAAAATTACGTAATCCGAATTAATTAAAATTTGCACAAATTTCGGAAAAGTTTTTAAGAATTTTATAACTATTAAAACTTTAAAAGTATTAAATTATAAAAAGACGGAAATAATTAAGATAACCGAAGCTAAAAAACAAAAATTAAAAGCCTTAAAAGTAAAAAAGCCTTTTAGGATCCTTACTATAAATATCGGTTATAAAGCAGAAAATCCAAAAAAAAACCAGAATTCCATCGGTTTAATAATAAAGCCCAATTAAATATATTACCCTATTATTTAAACTGGCAGTTAAAATAGACCATAAAAGCGGCGAAAATTTAATTAATAAAATTATCGATATCGGAACTAAATCTAACGTTATTATTACGTTATACGATAAAGGATATAAATTAACCATACGATAAATATATATATTGTTTATAAACTTTAACTTTTAAAAAAAGGTTCCGTTCGAAAATATTATTAAGGCGCCTATTTGGCTAATTAGTTAATTAATTATTATTTCTTTATTTATCGTTAATAACTATAACGTTATGTAATTATTAATATCAACACTTAATGTTATAACTAAAGCGAAAATAACGTTAAATAGAAATCCGGACGTAATTAAAAAAACATTGAAATTTGGCCCGTTAAAAATCATTATCTTTTTTATCCTTATTAAAAAAGTTACGCATAATATCTATATTAATAAAAAACCTAAAAGAAAGCAGCCGGTAAAATAATAAGCCGCTTTACTGGCAAAAATAAGCTTATAAACGAAATATAAACGAATACGTTATAAGCCTTTATATTTTTTCGATTAATAATATGTATATTAATTAAAACTTTAAAATAATTTAGGAAATTATAAATAACAAACTAAAACCCGAAAATATTAACTTAAACCAATTTAACGATAAGGAACTTGTATATACCTTATATAAAATATTATAAAACGAAATATAGCAAAATATTAATAATAATCCGACCGTATAAATTAATACGATATATAAGCCGAAATAAAAAAAGTAATTCTAGGCGATAATAGATCACTAAACGGATCAATATTACCCGGAAACCCGGATTAAAAAGTTAAAAAGTTTAAAAAAATTTAAAAAGCTATTAATTAAAATAAAAGAAAAATTAATAAACCTAATATACTATTAATTACCTTATGTTTTAGGTTTATTATTATATTATAAAATATCCAACTGCTTAAGGAGAAAATTAACGTTATTCTTAATTAATTTAATAATAAATTTAATTATATTAAAAAGGCCTTATTTAAAAAAAAATCTTTTTCGTAAAACGGTTACTTTAACTTAGAATTAATAAAATTATAATAAAATTAAAGCGAATATTATACCAAATTATAAAATTTGAATAATTCCTTATAAAGTATAATAAATTAAGGGCATAATAGTACCGGTTGACCTTACAAATAAATTAATCGATATTTTATAAATACATAGTTAACGAAAAATATTCGAATAATTTTATACCGGATATAAAAATACCCAATTTCTTATCGAAAAAAAAAATAATAACTTATAACTAATTAATTTTATTATCAAATTAAACATTATTATTTTACGAAATGCCTTTATACCAAAAAATTACAACAAATTCTCCGCAGATTTTATTATATACTTATTAATTACCTTAATAAACATTTTTTCCGATTATAATTAAGTTATATTAACCCTTATT
Organism: Monosporascus sp. CRB-9-2; assembly: GCA_004155915.1. NCBI lineage: Eukaryota > Fungi > Ascomycota > Sordariomycetes > Xylariales > Monosporascus > Monosporascus sp. CRB-9-2. The sequence continues at coordinate 62,827 of QJOA01002305.1, read as the reverse complement.
AACAAAAATCCTATTATTTTCGTAATACTTTTAAGATTCTTTAAATATATTAATATTTATAAAATTTACCAACTTTATAATTTATTTTTACCGCGGAATAAAAAAGACTTTTAACAATTTAATACCCGATATTACCCGGTTATTTATCGACGACGTCGGTATTAAAGATTTAAAAATAAAATATAACGAAAAAAAAATCTTTTCCGGGATTCGGCGATTTCTGTACGAATATATCGTTGATATAAATAAAACCTTTATTAATTATAAATTTATTAATATATTAATTAATATAAAAAAATCTTAATAATATTAAAAAATAATTAGCATAATCGGATTTTTTTACGGAACGAATAAACGGGAACTAAATATAACCAAAATAAAAGAAAATCTTAAAAATTCCGTTATATAAAAACGTTTCGAAGGTTAAAACTATTTTAAATATCGTTATTTAGTACCGGATTTTTGTCATATATTTTATTATCGAAACCGAACCTTTTATATATTTATTCCGGAAAAATTAATCTTCGTTTAAAAACTTAATTAAAACCGAATTTTAAAAGATATAAAAAAACAATTAATATTACCTTAACCTTAATTCTTTTAAATTATAATTTTATTATAAGAAAATTTATTATAAATATAAACGTAAATAAAAACGGTTTTAAAAATATTTTTAATTAAATAATTCATAGTATCGAATATTCCGTACGTTTTGAAAGTAATATTTAAGAAAACGTTAAGTTAAATTATAATATTAATAAATTAAAATATTAAATTATTTTTAAGGTTTTAAAAAAATTCCGAAACTATATTTACAAAATCCGATTTATATTAAAATTTAACGCTAAAATATTAATCACTTAAATTAATAATTCCTGAAACTTTTTGCTTAAAATTATATTTAACCGTTAAATCGTTTAAATAAAAATCTTCGATTTCGAAATTAAATATATTTTTGGCAAAAAGAATTTAACCGCCGATAATTTATTCCGAAAACCGTTTAAAGTTTTTAATACGTTAAACGATTAATAAGAAAAAAAATTAATAATTTTATTAATATTCAATTAAACGTTATTCGGTTTAAGCTTATTTTAACCGGTATAACTTTAATTTTTACTAAAACGGATAAATAAGGATTTTTTATTAAAAACTGGGTTAAAAAATTACAGGAATATATTAAGTTCCTTACGATATTAAACATTTTAAATCGGTTACGTAAAACGTTAATAAAAAAGCTGCTTTTAAAATTAAAACGTTAAAGTATTATATTTAAAACGGTATTTTATAATATAAGATAAATAAATAATACGGCAGCCGTAAAATTATCGACATTAAACGAAAATAACTTACGGTAATTAGGTAATATTATAAGGATTATAACTATAATGGACGAAACTTAACCTATCGTCGTATAATAGCTTTTTATTACTGGCACAAATTATTTGGCCAAATTCGAAAGGTAACACGGGCATATATAAAATGTTAAAAAGCAGCTAATCGACGGTTCGAAAAAAATTACGGCTTTTCGTAATTTATTAATATAATCATTATTTAGGTAATCGATATTTAATTTATACTTAACGATAACGATTATAAAATTACGGTCGAAATAAGATATAAATTATCCGATTATTTAAAAGCTAAAGCTTTATATTTTATTACGTTAATAATAATTAAAAAGGTTTTAAATAAGCATATTTTTTATTAATACGGTATTCCGATTAAAATTAAAATAAATAATAATTCCGAAAATAAAAGTAAAAAAATTAAAGCTTATAATATATTCGGAATTTAACGAAAGGTCGAAATTACGTCTGCCGCATAACGATAAAGCCTAATTAAAAAAGAATATATCCTAACCGTTAAAGGTTTAATAAAAGGGACAAATAATACCAGCAAAAAATAAGTTAAGCTTTTGCCTAAAATGGTTTTCGCCGATAATACCATTATGAAAAGTTACGGCCTAAGCCCGTATAAATTGCTATATAAATAAAAAACGCTTTTACAGATGGAAATAATTCTGCCGATATAAAGAATTATAATATAAAATTTTAACATCCCGAAAAAAGATTTAAAGAATTCGGCTTTTAAAAAAAAATTAAGAACGTAATTAAAGTTACCAAAGTTATTATTAATTAACGTTATAAAGTTATTAAACTTATAAACTAAAAAGATAAAAATAAAATAAAAAATAAATCTTTAAAAATAAACGACCTTGTATTATTATATAATACGCCTTAATACATAAATATATCTAAAAATATAAAGCTTAAATATCGTTAAATTAACCCGTATTTAATTAATAATATTATTAAGGTAAATATTTATTATTTAAAAGAAATTAATAAAACGAAATTATAAGGAATTCTTCTTATTAATAAATTAAAATAATTAATACAAAATAAAATAAAAATTAAAAGCCGATTAATTCATAAAAAAACAATTAAACGAAACCGCTTACCGATTAACCCGACAATAAAATATCGGATATTTTTAATATTATTAATATACAACCATTAAAAGATTAATAGCGTAAAACTTTAAAAGCTTAAAAAAATAAATATTAAAATATAAATATTTAATAATCGATTTAAAAGTTACGTAATTATGGACGATTATAATATACCGAAAACGAACGCATTAAAAAAACGAAAAAATTAACGTAATTAATTACAAAAAATTAAAATATAAAAACCTTATTATGCCTTATTATTATTATATTTAATATTTTTTTATACGATATTTATTATATTTTATTTATAATTAATACATTTAATTATATTTATTCGGTATTAAGAATTTAAAATATATTTTTTAATTTTATTCCGAAGTTAATTTTTATCGCATAATTTTATAATCGGGTCAATATCGTTATAAATATTTTTTTTAACTTATAATAACCGTTTATATTTTGCTTTAAAATTTTCGAACCGATTATTCCGGAAAATATAATTATAATTTTCGATAAATTTAACGTAATTATTATAAAAGTTTTTATAACATTCCGGAATGGATTAATTTTTAAAAAATAAATATATTCTATATTAATCGGATTATTTTAATATTTTATATTATCGGTTATATAATTTTTATAAGATAATATTAAATATTCCGAAAACTTAAATACACGCATCGATCAATTGAATCCGTGCGCCCACCTATTTCCCACTAAAATATACCCTTTTCACTTTATTATAACAATTAAAAATAAAATGCAAAAAATATCTGGATAATTCCTTAATATATGTTATTACGTACTTTATTTATTTTTAATATCAATTTTCGTTTTAATTATGGTATTTTCGATTGGTAGATAGAATATTGCCGTATGATAATATATAACATAGTAAAACATTAAAGTTCTATATAATAATACTTATATGAAATTTTGATCGATAATAACTTTATTATTAATTACGAAACTTGATTTATTTTTTAAAGTATATATTTATTAAGTAAAAATATATATTACTAAGATTTTCCTTTATTTTTTTCCGTTTTTTTTTTTTAATTACAGCCGAAGCGAAATGTGTATGTTTTGGTGAGAAACAGGTGGGCGCACGGATTCAATTGATCGATGCGTGTAAATAAGTTAGTAATATACCGAAAGTTTTATCAAATAATAACATAAAAAAATCCGTAAATCCGGCCCGAAATATTTCGACGAATATAAGATAAAACAGTAAATTTTCACCTTTATTTTAAAATAGGGCGATTATATTAAATTAAACATTTACGGCTGCCTAAAAAATTTTATTTTCGATTTGTTATCGTATATACCGACAGGTAACTGGACCGTTAATTAATTTAATAAATATAATTCCGAATATTTTATATTAATTAATAAAAATTCGTTAAAAATGTTATAAAGGATGAAAAGTATTTATTTTAATATATTTAAACATTACGTAATATATAATATTTTAATTATTCCAGAATTAATTTAACTTCCGTTAACGCCCGATTTAAAAATTTAAAAAACATAATATTTTAATACTTAAAATAATCGATACCGTTAATAAAGATCCCGAAATAATATTATAAAGTTAAAATATTTTAAAACGTAAAGGTATAACCGATATTGATCGGCGGTTACCGGTTATCTGCTTAATGATATTTAGGATTAAATTAGGTATTAAACTTTCTATTATTTCGATTAACGGTAATATATATTAAAAAAGGCCAAAGAAAAATGGTAAGTTCTTTATAACCGGTATTTTAATTAAGTATTATATTACGGAATTTGTAATAAAAAAAGAAGTTAATTCGTAAATAAATACACGGCGATATATCGGATTTTAAGCTTTATAGATATTGTTAAAATTCTATGGAAATTTAATACCTTAATTAATAATTAAAATTCTATCGGTACGATAAATTGCAAGTTTAAAAAATATAATTATATTTAATATCACTAGAACCTTATAACGTTAAATAAAGATATATTTAAACTTACGTATATTTTATTTAACCTTGCGATCGACGGGTTTAATATTACCAAAACTTAATAACTTATTACCTGGTCCGGATTACTTTTTAATAAACGATTTTTTTATAAGGTTAATAAATTTATCTGGGTTTATATTTGTATTAGAATTTTAAGTATTACGTAAATTAAATAACTTATAGGAACTTATAATAATATTAATTAAAACGAAGGAAACAATTATATATATATTTAGGTACATATTAAATTTTAGAAATAAATATAATCGGAAAGAAAAAAATAATATAATTTATAAAAGAAAAGTTCCAAAAAAAATATAAATATAAATATAAAAATAGTTATATCCCTTTTTATATAATATCGGATAAAATTATCAAGAATTTTTTCGGCGTATGCTTTTTTTATAACAAAGTTTAATATATTAATTTCATATATATTTAATTGATTACGTACATAATTCGGTATTATTTTTTAAAAAGGTTTTGTACTTATATAATTTAATATTTATAACCTGTTTACATTTTTATATATTTATACCTAAATATAGATATATTTATATCTATATATACCTGCATATTATATATTACTTTTATTTATTATTATTATTGCCTTTAGTTATTATAAATTGTTTTAATCGTACTTACATATTCTGATTAGCCCAGAATTAGTTATAATATCGTTATTTAAAAAACATACCATAAAAGGTAATAACGAAAGATTTAAAAAGTTAAATATATTATATTTTAAAAATTTTAGTTAATTTATTAATATACTGATATAAAATATCGCTAATATAAACCGCGTATTATATAAAATATATAATAAAAGCCGAATCCCTTATTCCTTTATAATATTAATCTCGGAATTATATTTTAATCGGTTTATTTTTATTACCTTATATAATAAAAGTGGTATCCGTTTATAACGAAAGGTTATTTTATTTTCTTTATAATCCGATAAACTTTAAAATAACGTAATATCGGCCGGATTATATTAAACCTTAATAATTATGCAAAATAAAAAAAATTTACGATTATAATATATTATAACAGTTATTTAAATAATCGTTATAAATATTTTACCCGAAATTATAACCGTTATTTTAAAAGCCGGAAAAGTAATTAGTAAAAATTAAGTTATTATTAGTTTTAATAAAATAAAAAAAGTAATGCCGGCGTATAATTTTAAATATTACTAATTTATTATTTAACGTAAGATATTGATCGATAACAAAAAAAAGGTTATTAAGTTAATATATTATATATCCGATTAAAAAAAATTATTATGCTTTTTAATACTTAACCGTCTGAAAAACGTATTAAATTATTTTTACAGAAATATCGAAAGGCCTGGCAAAATTTAGCATGCGGAAACCCACTTATATATATAACGATCGCCAATATACCGTTCTAATATATATTTTAAACTTACAGTTTATAAGTTACTTACGGTTTTTATTTTATTATTTGTAATCTAAAACGATAAAATAAGTTTATATTATAAGAAAAAAGTATTATGTTATTTAATATAAAAAAAAGATTAAAAAATACTTTAAATTTAAATTAAAACAAAAAAAAATTTTAAAACCTGCAAAATTATAATTTAACAAATCTTTATTCCCGTTTAATAATAACAGTAAAAAACCAAACATTAATAAAACTTTAAATCTTAAAAATATTTAATAATTCAATTTAAATCCCTTTAATTAAAAAAAAACGATCTTAAGAAATTAACTTTACGAATTACCGCAATTCCGATACCTCCCTTATAACCTATCCGTTCCAAATATATATTATTAACATAATCCCTAAAGCTTATTTTCGAACCGAAATATAAACTTCGACCGGCCGTAAGTAATTACCGAACATAAGCAATAATAAAGGGCCAATATAATATACCGTACAAATAAATGGAAAATACTTATAAAATACTGGCATAACGATTAAAGCCATACTTACCTTAAGGTTGGCCAGGTTGGCCTAAACATAAGGCCTCGATCGTTAAGCAAAAAAAAAAAAATAAAGCAGAAAAGGAAAAAAAGAAAATTAAATAATATAATGATTTAACTAAACGCAAAAAACGAAATGCTAAATTAAACAAGTTAGAAAATAAATTACGTAAATAATAACTAAATTAATTAATAAATTTTAAATATATTTTTTAAAGTTAAAAATTAAATTGCGTTAAGTTTTTATTTAATTATTTCTTAAAGTAAATTAAAGATAATTTTATTATTTAAAAAAAAGATTATAATAAAATAAAATATAAGGTCGGACATATAGCCTGATTAATCGGTTAATTAACACCCCTTATATATTTCTAGCAGTTCTTTTTGCCGGGCTTAATCCCGAAAACATCACCACTTATCCGTTATAGTTTTGCTTTTATACTGGTCTTAATACCAGAATACAGCTGCATTACCTTCATTATCTCTTAAACCCTGGGCTTATTCGTAACACGCTTTTCGATTATGCATTGATTAGGACCGATTCTCCCCGTCCCAATTCATTATCGTTATTACCGTTAGGATAATAAAGTGGCCTTTAAGGGGGCCTCGTAAAAAAAGTAACGAAATTATAATCAAGAATATTTTATATATTAACGCTTTCTTTTTAAAAAAGTTTTTTAAAAAGATATATTATTAAAAAGAACGTTATTTAAAAAAAATTTCCTGGGAAACTTTAACGGGTTTTAAGTATTAATAATTAACGTATTTCGAAAAGATTTTTTTAAAGCTTTATAAAAAACTAGAACTTATTATTAAGGCTTCGAAATCGATAAACGATGAGAATTATTAATAAGAATACTTATTAAAAAAGGTATTTAGTAAGGGTAATAACGGTGATTTAACAAGGGTATTCGTTAACCTTTTTAAAAATAGAAAAGTTTATATAACGGACGAAATAAAAAAAGTCTTTTTTAATATTATGATTTTTATTACTTTAGCATAAAACGATTAATTTAAATTATTAACAGGTTTTTACAAATAAACTTAAACCTTAACAAAATAAAAACGTTATTTTATATAACGTATAACGAAAAAAAGATACGGCGAGTTTTATTTATAAATTTTTCATAATAAAGATAATACGTAAAAATTGTTTTTAGTGTAATATAAGTTTAATTAAGCCTGTTAATATTAAAATAATAATTATTTTAATATTATTATAAATAATTTTTTTTATTATAAAAATATTATATATGTCGGCAATTGGTGCTTTTAGGTACTACCGGCTGGTGGGCTTTGTTCAGGCTAGGCAGCAGAATGCTACCTGGGACAGCCTTTGTCCACTGATGATCCTTTATTAACTAATTGTGTATGTAAGGGCGATTATTTACGGACTAGATTTATCCTTTTTTAGAACTTAAAGAACTAACATAAAGTAATTACGCTAGATTCCTGTATTTAATCACTGTAACTGCTGATATGGTAGCATCTTTTGGTTAATTGGCAACAGTAATACGTTATACGAAATAATTAATTATAATTTAAGAGCTAAGTTAACAGAAAAACTAAAAAACTTAAGAAAAGGTCGTTTAATTAACGATTTAAGAAAAAGTTAAGTAGTAGTTAACGATGGTAAAGAAACGCAGAACCTTTAGGAAATTTCTTGCTAAATAAATTAACAACTTATCCGATAACGGTTTCGTTTTTAAAGGACGGAAATATATAAATAATAATTTTTTTCCCTTTCTTTACCCCGGATTTTTATATAATTAAAAGGTTCCTTAAGATAAGAATTTTTATAATAAGCAAAAGTAGGCGGAAAAATAAAAGGCATTTTTAATAAAAGATAACTTGTCGCCTTAATAATAAAGGCTAAAGGTAAATTTAAAAAAGTTTGGAACTTTAATTTAAAAATAATCTACCGAAATATATTTAAATAAGCTTTATACGTTCTTAAATATTAACATAAGTAAGATTAAATAAAACTTTAAAATACGAAAAGATAAATATTAACAGGTTGAGGATAAGGCTAAAGATATAAGGCTTTAAAACCAAAAGATTAACGAAATAATGTTATAACTGAACGATATAATAATAAAGTTTTTGGATATATTCGGAAATAAAGCGTCGCAAAGCTCGAAAAGCTTGCGAAATATAAGTATATAATCAAAAACGTTAAAAAACGTTTAGCCCATAATTTGGGCAAGTAACTCGAAAGAAATTTCCGTTATAATTCCCGTTACAGCACCCGTTGCAGCATCTGTTATAACATTTGTTACAGCGCCTGTTATAATGCCCGAAGAAAGTAACGTAAAAAAGATTAACCCTTTAAAAAAAAGGCGAAAAGAAACTTAAAAGGTGGTTTATTAAAAAGTCCGACCTTTCAAAAAGAAAGAAAAGAAAGTAAAGTTATTATTTAAGGGAAAAGGAATGGTACGCGGAAACCTTGATAATTTAAATAACTTATTATTTTTTTAAGGTTATTTAAGAATTTACCGAAACAACTGAAAAAATATTACAGTTTTTCCAGCAGTTTTTCCGGCTTTAGCTTTAGTAATTTAAATAATTTTAACGAATTAGATATCCGTTTAAAGGAACGGAAAAAGGATTTCAAAAAGTTTAATAACGATTCGAAGTTCCGTTAAAAACGTTTCGACTTTTTTTTAAATAAGAAGAATTATTTAATAGGTTAAGTTAATTAAAACCTTTAAAGTAACGTTTTTAATTTTTTCATTAAAAAAGATTGGTTATAAGGATAATATAAAATTAAAGTAAATTAAATAGTTACGTTTAGCGAAAGTTATTACAAAAATTTATAAAAGGGCGCTTTTAAAGTTAATTATAGGTATTAAAAAGAATAAAAATGTTAAAAGCTTTACGGAAAACTTATATAACGATAAGTAAAATCCGGCAAAGTTCCTTTTGGAAAAAACTTAACAAAATTATATACGATAAAAGAAACTTTATACAGTTTATTAGTAAGTTTTAAAAATTATTTTAAAAAGTAAAAAGTTATGGCATAAAGCTTAAAACCGAAAAGCATATTACGATGTTTCTTATTGTTATAGAAAACTGCGTTAGTAATTGGTATAAAATAATATAATTAATGTTTAAATAAATGGATTATTCCTTTTAGCAATTAATTAACGATTTTAATAACGAATTTTATAATCGTATTAATAAAAAAAATTAACGAACGGTTTTATAACGTTTAAAAGAATAAGGGTAAAGGAAATAATAATAATTTCCGAAATAATAAACCCGTATAAAATAAAAACGGAAAGTTATTTTGCTTTAATTATAACAAATACGGATATTTAACGAAAAACAGTTTTAAGCCTTAAAAAGAAAAAAACGGTAAAGGGAAAAAAAAGCAAGGTTAACGTTAAAGGAATAATAATAACCAAAGTAATAGCTTTTGCAATATCTACGGTGACGCCTACGGCGGTAAACCGGGTAAAAAGCAATTTATCCTTAAAAGCCTGGGAAATTTGTACCGTTCCAATAAAGGAACATTTAACGCCTATGTTAATAAAAAACAGCTTTAGGACCTTATATAATAATACGATAAGGTAATTTAAAAGTTAATTATAATAATTAATATTATTAAAATTACAGCGCCTAAATGCCTTAAAACAGTGGTTATAATAACTAACTGCCTTAAAGTTTCAACAATTGACTGCCTTAAAGCTTTAATAATCGAAAGCCCTAAAACGACCGTTGCAGATAACGCTAGCAAGACGCTTTAGAAGGTAGCTATAGTAGCTGAGTGCCCTAAGGCTATAGCGGTTAAGAGCCCTGAGGCAGTTATTATAGGTAATGCCATGGTATTATATATTTATTTATTTATAAAGAATAATAAAAATAAGTTACTTTAAAACTTAAAAGCGAACGTTAATATTACGAATAATATTAAGGATTTTAAAAAGAATTCGGTTTTAAATATTAAAAATAAGGGAATCCATATTATGACAGATAAAGAACCTATTATCGCCATTACCGTTAAGACAGTAAAGTAGCCTTTAAGGGAACCCCGTAAAGAAAATAACGAAATTATAGTAAAGTATACGTTATATAATAACGATTTTTTTAAAGGTGTTTTCTGGAAAGATATATTATAAAAAAAGAGGTTACCTAAATAAAAATACCCTGGTAAACCTTAACGGGTTTTAGTTAACAATAATTAACGTATTTCGAAAAGGCTTTTTTTTATGGCTTTATAGGAAACCGGAGCTTATTATTAAGGCTCTGGAATCGACGAACGATAAGAATTATTAATAGGGATACGTATTAAGGCAGGTATTTAGTAAGGACGACGGTAACTTAAAAAAGGTACTTATTAATGCTTTTAAAAATAAAAAAGTTCGTATAATAAGCGAAGTAATAAAAAAAATTATTTTTTAGTATTACCGTTTTTATCATTTTAATATAAAACGATTAATTTGAACTATTAAAAGGTTTACGGAAATAAATTTAGATTTTAACGCAATAAAAGCGTTACTTTATATAACGTATAACGAAAAAAAGATACGGCAAATTTTATTTATAAACTTATAACGATAAGGGTAATATATAAGAAAAATTATTTAATATAATATAAACTTTAATTAAACCCGTTAGTATTAAAAATAATAATTATTTCGGTTTTATTATAAACAATTTATCGCGTTATAAAAAATATTATTCGTTTAAAATTAAAAACAAAATATAATAAAATTTATATGCATATATAATACGGATAATTAAACGTTTAAAAACGATACTTTTAACGTAAAAGCTCGAAACAAAAAAATGAAAACTTTATATTTAGATAATAATAAGGAGTTCGGTATATCGATTATCGAAAGATTTTGCGTAATTAAAAGTATTAAATTAATAATTTCCAGTTTTTATAATTAATATTAAAACGGAATTACGGAAAAAAATATCCAGTTTTTATAAAACGAAATTCGTACGATTTTAATTTAGATAAAAATCCCGATATGCTTTTGGGATTTAATAATAAAAATTATAATGCATATAATTAATAAAATTAAACAGTTTACAATAAAGGATATAATATTAATTAAATACTTTAAAAAAGTATTCGAACTTAATAAATTATATAAACTTAATAATAATTATTTTCGAATTTTCGGCAGTAAGTATATAATCTTGATTAATAAAAATTATAAAATTAAATTAGAAAGGTTAATAACCTCTAAAATAAAGGGTATATTATTAATTTATTAAAGGATACATAATTATAAGGTATAATTCCTAAAAAGCGGTAAATTATTTATAATATTATATATTATAATTTATAAAAACCTGAAAAAGTTAGGGAAGTTTCCCGACCTTAAAGATATTATTCGATCGTTTTTATAATCCGTACAAAAACGCCTAAAACGTTATTAAAGGCAAAAGGGTATTAAAATAAAAATTAAAAACGATAACGTTATTTTAAAAAAAGATACGGACCAGGAAATTAAATAAGTTAAACGTAAAAAAGGACGCCCAAAAAAAACAATTTTTAAGTTATATACATTAAAAGCCCCAAACGAAGCCCTTAAGCTAATACACGAATTAAAGCTAATTTTAACCTAAAAAAGCGATAATTATAACTTATATATGTTTTATTTCGTTTTAAACGTCGACGACAACAACTTTTTTAAAGGTTACGGAAATACCGATCAGGTTATCCAGAACATTTATAAATATTAACAAATGGTTATTATGCTAAAGAATAAATAAAATAACATTTTTAAAAACTCGGAAAATGTTAACTTAAGTAAATTATTTATTATTTATAAGTTATTTACAGTAATAAACGACGGCCCGTCTTTAAAAAAAGTTATAAAAAGCTTAAAATAAAAAATATAGCTTAAAATAATTTTTACGGAAATTAAAAAAAATTCTTTTACGTAAAATGTTTAAATTTACGCTTTTTAACGAAAAAGTTTATAAATACCTTATTAATACCAAATAAATATTAAGAAAAAAATATATATTTACAGGAAAATTAAATAAATATAAGGTATATATTTATACGAAAGGATTTATATAACGAAAAGGAATTAATTATATTAAAACAACAGCAAATATCGTAAAAGTTATATATTAAAAAATATTAATGGTTCTAATTATTTATCTTAACTGGCATATATTCCAAATCGATTTTATCGTTACATACTTAAATAATAAGTTAAAAAAAAACATTTATATAAAATAATTCCTTATATTAAACAAATATTTCGATATATACCTAAAAAACAAAAAAACGTACCGTTTTTCCTTTAAAAAAGTTATTAAGTTAATAAACTTATTATACGGCTTAAAGCAAACCGAAATTATTTAATAAAAAAAATTATAAAGATATTTATAAAATTAAAGTTTTACCTATTAACTTCGGATAATACGATTTAATACAACCCTAAAACAAGGTACGTTATCGCTTTATACGTTAATAATTTCTTACTTTTCGGAATTAATAAATAATAACTTAAAAACGTTACTAAAAGAATCGCTAAAAATATTCCTATTAAGAACTTAAAAACCGTAAATTAATACTTAAATATATAAATTATCCGTTTTTTACCGACTAGCAACGTTAAGTTAAATTAATAATAATATATTAAAAAGTTATTAAAATTAATTAAGTTAAATAAAATACGAAGAAAACTTATATTATTTATTAAAAACTATTGAAAATACGTTATTAAATACGAAAATAAAATTAATAAAAAAACATATTTAAATATATAAGCTTAATAAAAAAATTTAACTTTTTAAATTATATTAGCAAACCGGATATAACGTTTATAACCTTAATTTAAGATAAATTTATAAACAACTTATTACTTAAATACTAAAAATATATCAAAAAAACTATTACGTTACCTAAACGGTACGGCAAACCTATTTTTTCGGTACTAAAAATTAAAATAAAATTACCCGTATTAAAAATATAATAGGTTAAAGTTATTCGGAACAATAAATACAAACTTTACGGATAATTAAAAATTAATAAAATTTATTATAAGGTACGTATTTTTTATAACTAAAACGCCCGTATTTTAAATTTTAAAGTTATAAGGTATTATTACGAAATATATTATAAAAGCAAAATATATAAATACAAAAACGGTTATAACAAAAAGAATAAAAATTAGGAACTTTTTAATAAAATTAAAGTTTATATCTAAAGGTTTTATTCTTATCTTAAAAAATAATATAAAAGTACTTAAATAAATAAAGGAAATACAAATATTACGAAAAAAACGTTATATTAAAATTAAATATTATTACGTACGATAAGAAATATAAGCAGAAAATATTAACTTTTAATACGTAAAAAATAAAGATAACCTTATAAACGGGCTTATAAAACCATTTAACAAAACGGACTTTAAACATTTCGTATAAAACCTGGAACTTAAAAAAATACGAAACTAAAATTTAATCCTTATATAAATTAGTTATTTTTAAATTTAATTTTGGACTTTTCGAATATTCCAGCAGCGGTTACCTAACGCAAAAGGGCGTATCGACAATTAATGCTTTTAGGTATTACCGGCTAATAGGCTTTATTCAGGCTAGGTAACAAAATGCTGCCTAGGATAACCTTTATCCACTAATAATCCTTTGTCACCTAATCGTATATATAAGGGCGATTGGGTACGGATTAGATTTGTCCTCTTTTAGAACTTAGAAAATCAACACAGAGCAATTACGCCAGATTCCTGCATTCGATCACTATAACTGCGAACAATATATTTAAAATTAAAAACGAAATATAATAAACTTTAAACGTTTATTTATATAAATAATTAAACGTTTCACAAGAAATTTCTTTTAATATAGAAAATTAAAATAGAAAAGTGAAAGTTTTACGGCTAAATAACGGCAAGGAATTCGGGATATCGATTATCGAGAAATTTTACGTAATTAAAGGTATTAAATTAATAATTTCTAGGTTTTGTAATTAGTATTAAAACGGATTTACGGAACAAGGTGTTTGGTTTTTGTAAAAGGAAATTTGTACGATTTTAGCTTAAATAAAAGTTTTAATATGTTTTTAAAATTTAATAGTAAAAGTTATAACCTATATAATTAATAAAATTAGATAATATATAATAAAAAGTATAATATTAGTCGAATACTTTAAAAAGGTATCAAAATTTAATAAGTTATATAAGTTTAATAATAATTATATTTAAATTTTCGGTAACAAGTATATAAGTTTAATTAATTAAAATTATATAATTAAATTTAAAAAATCAATAATTCGTAAAGTAAAGAATAAGTTATTAGATTATTAAAGAACGTATAATTATAAGGTATAATTATTAAAGGGTGGTAAGTTATTTATAATATTTCATATTATAATTTATAAAAATATAAATAAATTAAAAAAACTTTTCGATTTTAAAAATATTATTTAATCGCTTTTATAACCCGTATAAAAGCGCCTGAAATACCGTTAAAAATAAAAAGATATCTTAATGAAAAATAAGGACGATAACGTCGTTTTAAAAGCCGATAGAAATTAGGATATTAAGTAAATTACACGTAAAAAAAAGGCCTAAAAAGATAATTTCCAAGCTATATACCTTGAAGGCCTTAAACGAAACTTCTAAGCTAATATACAAGTTAAAGCTGGTTTTAATCTAAAAGGGTAAAAAAGGCGATAAAAACTTATATACCTTCCATTTCGTTTTAAACGTTAATAATAACGATTTTTAAGAGGTTACGAAGATGCCAATTAGGTTATCCGGAATATCTACGAATATTAATAAATAGCTAGTATACTAAAAAAATAAGTACGATAATATTTATAAGGATTTAAACAATATGAACCTAAGCAAATTATTTATTATTTATAAGTTGTTTATAATAACAAATAACGGTTCGTTTTTAAAGAAAGGTATAAATGGTTTAAAACGAGAAATATAATTTAAAATGGTTTTTCCAGAAATTAAGGAAAACCTTTTACATAAAACTTTTAAGTTTACGCCTTTAAATAAGGATGTTTACAAATATTTTATTAATACTAAATAAATGTTAAGAAAAAAGTATATATTTATAAAAAAGCGAAATAAGTATAAGCTACGTATTTACGCGAAGAGGTTTCTTTATCGAAACAAAATTAATTATAATAAACTTAAAACGAACATAATAAAAATTATACATTGGAAAGTTTTCATAATATTCATTATTTATTTTAACTGGTATATATTTTATGTCAATTTTATTATTACGTATTTAAGTACTAAACCAAAAAAAGATATTTATATAAAATAATTCCTTATATTAAAAAATAATTTAATATATATTTAAAGATTAAACAAACGTAAAATTAGGTAACTTTAAAGTTTATAAGTAACCTATATAGCACCTCAGCCACTTATATACGCCTACAACTTTAATAAGTTATAACAATTCGGATATTAAAGCTATTAATAATTAGTAAAATAATTTTAAAAACCCTAGATTGAATATTTAATATTTATTATACCACTTCTTAGCCTTACGCAAAACTCGCAACCAGTTAAATATACTACGAACTAAGTTATTTATTAAGCATTGAAAAACCGCCCATTACGCCTTTCGAATGCAGTCCTTTATCTATTCCCTATCCGCTTCGTTATTTTTTATAAAATATATATCGGAATACCTTTTATGTAATATAAACTTTATGGCGTACTATACGTATTTAATAGAGTTTATATCCGGGCTATAAGCAGGTTATTCGATATGGTATATTCCGTATCTTTCAAATTATTCTTGCATAATCCGTAATTTATATATTTTAACGTTATCGTATTAAAATAATTATCCCGGCTCATAATATAAAAAAGTCCCTTTTTCAAAAACCTTAATATATAACCTAAATATATAATTATTTTTTCTTAGCTTATTATTTTACATTATAATAATAATATCGGTTCTACCTTTTTTTGAACGTTTTTTTAATGTATAATTATAATATTTAAACGTTTATAATCGGCTATATTAACCATTCGGCGGTTAAACTTTTCCCTAAAAAATCGTTAAATTTATTCGTTAGAATTTAAAATGTTAAAAGAAATTAAATATTTATCTGTAAATATCGCCTGGAAATAACTTATAAATAAAATAATTAATATTTAACTTTAATTATACGTACCCTTATTAATTCGTTTTTTTTACGCTTCCAAGTATAATAAAAACGTTTTTTTTTAAATATTATTTTCGCTAATAAAATTCATTTTTAACTAATATTTAAAAACGTAAGTTTATATTATTAGAAAATTTACGGAACGTCCTACATAATATATCTTTATCTAATAACGATTTAATTTTTTTTTATAAAATAACTAAATAAATTTTAAATAACTTTCGAACGCAACAAATAATTATATATTTTTCCGTTTATTATAAAGCGGTTTAA
The DNA here is from genome assembly GCA_004155915.1 of Monosporascus sp. CRB-9-2. Classification (NCBI taxonomy): domain Eukaryota; kingdom Fungi; phylum Ascomycota; class Sordariomycetes; order Xylariales; genus Monosporascus; species Monosporascus sp. CRB-9-2. The sequence continues at coordinate 46,021 of QJOA01002305.1, read as the reverse complement.
AACTTAAATAAGACTTATCGTTAAAAATTTAAATCTTTATTTATTGTTTTATAATATAAACGCTAATATTAATATAACAATTATACCGTTCCCTTAAAACCTTACACTTTTTATTACCTAAAATTCCCGCTACAATTACCGCACGCTTTCCCGGAGATAAAGGTTAATTTCGTCGTCTTCCGTGTTTTAAGGCACGCTCAAACTTTTTACGAAAAGTCTCCTCCATGGTGTAGTTATTAAAGAAGGAAAAAGATAGGTAGTTAAAGGGTTGTCGCGTTAAAACGCGTTAAGCACTAACTAAGTAGAGAACCTACAAACTTCAAAGTCACCTAATTTTACCGTTTTCTTTTTAAAAAGGTTATCAAATTAATAAATCCTTTATACGGCCTAAAATAAGCCGTAACTATCTAATAGGAAAAAATTAAAGAAATATTTACGAAATTAAGTTTTTATTTATTAGTTTCTAATAATACGATTTATTATAACCTTAAAACGGGGTACGTTATCGCTTTATTCGTTAATAATTTTCTACTTTTTAAAACTAAGAAATAATAATTTAAAAATATTATTACATAAATCGTTAAAAACGTTCTTTTTAAGAATTTAAAAAACGTAAATTAATATCTATATATATATATTATGCGTTTTTTATTAATTAATAACCTGAAGTTAAATTAATAATAATATATTAAAAAGTGCTTAAAATTAATTAAATTAAACCAGAGACGAAAAAGGATTATATTATTTATTCAAATTATTTAAAATACGTTATTAAATATAAAGCCAAAGTTAATAAAAAGTTTATTTAAATATGAATTTAATAAAAAAATCTATTTTTTTAAATTATATTAATAAATTAAATATAATATTTATAACGTTAATTTGAGCTAAATTTATAAGTAACGTATTAATTAAATATTAAAAATATAGTAAAAAATTATTACGTTATTTAAATGGTACCGTGAATGTATTTTTCCGATACTGAAAATTAAAACGAAATTACTCGGATTAAAAATATAATAATTTAAAGTTATTCGAAAGATTATATATAAACTTTATTAGTAATTCGAATTTAACAGAATTTATTATAAAATATATAGTTTTTTATAATTAAAACGTTCGTATTTTAGATTTTAAAATTACAAAACCCAATTATATAAATATATAAACAAGTATAATAAAAGCAACAAAAATTAAGATTTATATTTAAAATTTTCATTTTTAACTTGTAAAATAATATAAATATATTTAAATAAATAAACCAAATATAAATATTTCAATAAAAACGTTATATTAAACATAAATATTATTATATACGATAAAAAGTTTAAATAAAAAATATTAACTTTTAATACGTAAGAAACAAAGATAACCCTGTTAATAAACTTACGGAATTATTTAATAAAACGGATTTTAAACGGTTCGTACGGAACCTAAACCATAAAAAAAAAATTAAAAAATCGAAAAATGTTCGAAGATAATGTATAAAAATTAAAGTTTAATCTTTATATATATTAATTCTTTTTAGATTTAATTTTGAATTTTTCGAACTTTCCAACTATAATTACTTAACATAAAAAGGCGTATCGGCAATTGGTATTTTTAGGTGCTACCGACTGGTAAGCTTTATTCAGGCTAGGTAGCAGAATGCTGCCTAGGACAGCCTTTGTCCACTGATAATCCTTTGTTACCCAATCCTATATATAAGAGCAATTGCCTACGGACTAGATTTGTCCTATTCTAAAACTTAGAAAACTAACCTAGAGCAATTATGCCAGATTCCTGCATTTAATTATTATAACCGCTAATACTTACTAATAAATCAGTTTTTAAAAAAGGGGTTTTTCGTAATTTAATTTATAGAACCTATAAAAAAAACTTTAAAGTTTTTTAAATTTTGCGATTTTCTTTAGCGAAGTTATATAAAAGTAAAATATAAGATGTAGAAGACAATTACCTGATAAAGATCAGGCCCTATATTTTAGATTGTAGCTACGCCTGCGGCGCAGTTATGGCTATAGCTTTTCAAAAACCTCTAGCTTAAAGTGTCAGATACAGTGGACATCAGTTATGTTGTATTGCATGACTAGTTGCAGGTGCTCTAGAGCGCGTACCGCACTCTAATATAGTCTAGTTACGTGATGTACATGGTCGGATCAGAGGGAGGCTTTCCGTATATGGGGTGCTAGAGCACCCCCTGGTAGCTGACATACCCCTTTAACGTCTTTATACAGTTATAGCGTTAATTGTTATACTTTATTATTTTTCAAAACCGTAATTATTTATATTATTTTATTTTCCGCGATTAAATTCTTTTAAGAAATTATTTTGTTTTAAAAAATATTTATAAATTATTTTTTTATTAAAAAAATATTTTTAAGTATCTATGTATTTTAATTATTTCTTAAAACGTTTTAAAAGTTTCCACAATAAAATCTTTATTAATTTATTAATTATTATATCATGTTTAAAGGGATATTTTATTTTAATTATATTCTTTTTATACTTTTTCGAAATTAATAATTATATATTTATATGCCGTAATTTTATTTATAAAGAAATAACGTCAACGTTAATAAGCCATATAATATATTAATTATTACATTATATATTTAAAAGCCTTAAATTTCAACCGATATTTAATTTTTTTAATTAAGAATTAAATACAAATTTTTATATAATTTTTATAAAAAATAATAATCTCGTTTCGGTTATAAAGATAATTATTATATTTTTTAAAATAATTCTTTAACGTAAATATAAAAATATTTTAATTAATTATATTATGTTGAAAGAAATATTGTTTTAAATATTTATTTTTTTTATTTTTAAAATATAGAGTAAATATTTTGATTTTAATTACATATCAAATAATTTAATTAATAACCTGTTAATAACGTTATTAAAATTTAAATTTAATTAAATAAATTAAAATACAGTAGAAATTATATTACATTATATATTAATTATTATATATATAATAGAACCAATCTTTTTTTTATATTTGGTAATAAAAGTTAATAATACTTAAACGTCTATTATTAATATATTTAAAACCTGGTATATCATGTTTTTAAAAATTGATTTAAAATTATTAATCTCTTTTGAGTTTTTGTAAAATTGTTTCGATATTAAAAAATATTATACTTTTTTATTTTTTATAAAAATATATATTTTTTTTAAATATTAAGTTAATTAATGAAGAGGGGTTTAATATCTGTTTTGGTAATCCTTAACGACATCGTTTATAAAAGAAATACTTCTTAAGAAATAAAATAATAAGCTTCGCAAAAAACCAAATTAAGTTTTTATTTTTTAAATATTTTATTGCATTATAAATATTTAATAAAATACATTTACGTTAATAAAAAGATTTATAATATAATATTATTTAAACTTTATAATAAACCTAATTACAAAATAATTAAATTTAAAATAATGTTGAATTTAAAATAAATATCTTTATATTTACATAAACGTTTTTATATTATTACATTGTTTATATAACGAAATATAATTGATATCAATATTATGTTTTAAAACATTTTTTAAATAGAAATTATTTAATAGTTTTTTCACAAATATATATTTAAATTCTTATAATCTTACAGCGGTGACGATATATTACGTTTATATAGCCGGCTTTACGCTTTAAAGATTTTATTATATTTTTCGTCTTAAAACCTTTACGATTAAATTAATATATATTTCGGATCATTATTTTTTGTCAAATGTCAGGAATTTACAGGCCTGTTCTTAAATTCCTGTATAAAATAAATTAATTATTTAACGTTAAATTGAAGTTTTAAAGTTTTATAATTATTTCTTATAATATTTTTATAAGACGGAATATATTAAAATTTTCCGTTTTTAATCCGTAAAATATAGTCGGTTTTTTCTGTTATTTTAGGTTAAATAATATAATAATAATTTAACATTATATTCTAATTTCTGCCGCCGTAATAGATTTAATAATTAGTAATATAAACTTAATAAAAATAACGATTGAAAAAAGGTAAATATTTCGAATATCCAGGTTATATAAAGATTAATATCTTAGACGAATAAACCTTTAAAAAATATACAGAATAATAAAAAATAAATTTATTCGTATAAAAATTAAATATTTTCAGATAACTTTTAAATTCGAATTATTTTTCTTTTTTTAAATTAATACACAAAATTCGTTTTTCTTAATAAAAAAATAACTATTTCTTAAATATTAATACTTTTTTAAAGAGCTAATTTCTTCGTTTATTTATAGGTTTTAAATAATAATAACCTTAATAATTAACGAATTCCAAATTTTGTAAATATTTATAAATCTATAACTAATAAAAATATTAATTTACGTTTTTAAATTCAATTTTTAAATTTTTTAATTCTTTTATAACGGTAAAAATTATTATATAATTTATATAGCTGTATATTTATGAATAAACTTTTTAAAAATTTAAAATAAATATTATAACGTTAATTTTATAAGGTGTTATACATATAAGTGAGAAATATATATATGCGAAAAAATCTTTTATTATTCCAAATATTTATCTTTAATCGTTTAATTTTTAATACCAACATTATGGAACGCTTTATAAAAAAAATAAAAATAAACCTAGGTGTTTAGGCTAAAAAACGAGATTCGAAGGTTAGTTATAAAAAACTTATTTTTATTTATAAAGTTTTATATTTTACTTTAATATACCGTTCTAGCGATAAATGCGCCCAAGTTAATATTATCCTTTCTTTGTAAAAATTAATGCCGATCGAAAAAGAATCGGTTACCGACAGAGTTTTTAACCTAAATACGTAAGTGTTTTTTATCCGGCTTTAGCATATTAAAAATATAGCTAATATACTTCTGGCTTAATGCATCGTAAAACGCGTCGGAATTAATTTAGCGTTATTTTTTATTAAACGGCAAAAAGATTTCCAAACGCGTTTAAATCGGAAAATTAATTATAAAAGGATTTTATTTAAAAATCCAGAAATATTTCGTAAATAATTCGAATTTATTTAAGTTATAATCGAAAAATACGATATTATTTAAAAAATATTTATAATTTTAAGAAATTAAATTTTTAATAAAACCTTTTATAATAACGGATATAATAATTATTAATACCGAAAAACGTAGAAAAACTTAAATAAACATAATCAATTGGGACAGGGCTTATCAAAGTTGTTGTATACAGATCAACTTGATCGGTTCTTGGGAAGAGGAAATGTCGGACGTTACTACTTGCTATGGAATACCTCTTATCTCAAAAGACTAGATACAAAAGTTGTCAGGTCCGCAATATATAGACGTAGCCAACCCACGTGCCATAGCCGAGTTGATTGCCGAGATGCCCAGCGGCGAAGCAGATGGAAACAGCTAGAAGCTGTAGCTGACGTAGCTTGCAGTAGCAGCTGCAGTAGTATGCAGTAACAGCTACACCTATTTCTACTCCCCACTCCACTTCAATAATAAGGAAATAAAAAATAAGTTATAATTATTTAAGTTGTTAATTTTTAAAGTGAAATTATACTATTATTTATTATTATAACGAGAAAAAGTGATTTCAAATTTTAATACTATAACAACTTATTATTAATAACCGATTAAAAAATCGTACAAAATAATAATAGCTGGATAATAAATAAACTAAGTTTTAAATAAATTTCACATTTTAATAAATATATTTAAACGCGAACGAAAAATTCTAAACGCTTTTTTATTTTTAATGATTATAAAAATTATTATTCGATAAAATTTGAAAAATACTAGGGTAATAGCAATATTATTGGGCTTTATATAGCGGCGCAATTTTCGTAGCGGTTTTAATGTTTTAATATATTTTGTTTTCTATTTTAAAACGTATTTATTTACGATATATTAAAAATTTAATACGATGTTATTATACCTATATTACTAAAAAAAATCTCGCTAGTTTTTACGATACGTTTTAACCTGTTATAACGTCCGATAACATTAAATCTGAATTTGCGAAAATAAATTATATTTTATTCAATTTTTAATATCGTTTTTTCCGCATTAAAAGTTACTTTAATTATATTTACCTTAACTGTTTTTATTTAACTTCCGCCGGTTTTATTTCACTTTTCCCGAAAGTCTTTAAAAATATCCGTAAAATAATAAAATAAACCGATATTTATCAAGAAATTTAAAAATTATTAAGATAATTCGTTAACAAAAATATTCAAAGCGGTTGATTTTATAATAAAAGGTTATATATTATTATTACGTAAAACGGCTTTCGTTTATAAAAAAGGGTTTAATTATACGAAGCGCATTATATTTTAAATAAACGTTATAAATTAAAAACAAAAGTTTTTTCAAAAAGAAGAAACATTTATTATATAAAAAAGATAAGCTTTTTTAACCTAAAAAAAGAGTGATGCTAAACGTACCTTAGTTTTCCTAAGCTTGGCATACCTTAGATTTTTAATACAGCTGTTAACAACCCGTAAACTCCCTAACGGCCCGATATATGTAATTAGAAATCCAACGTTTTAAAGGAAAACTAAGTTATAGCAACGCATTCTGCCCTTTGCAATCGCAACGCAAATATGATAATATATATACATATATCAATCAATTACTTCAAATAATGCGAAACTGAATATATGGCTCCCATTATCAGGAAACGTGGCGTTGTTAAGATATTCGTATATATACTCGTATATGTATTGTATGTACCTTAGTTTTCTAGGATATGCTAGTTCCGAATACCAGCCTCTATTGTTTCGCAGGAATGCTTCCACCCCTTAGCGCTATAGCTTTACTCGTACATAACTTAACCAAAAAAATTGGAAAAATAAAGTAATACCGGAATATAGATTAACGGGTCTTAAAAGTTATAAAATACAAGTCCTAACTTTATTTAATAACGTAATTGTTATGTTATTATAAATAGTATAAGAACTATTAAGAGGTAGCGGGGAGTAATAACGGAGCGTTGTCAATTGACAGGAAAAACTAAGGTATGCCAAGCTTAGAAAAACTAAGGTACGTTTAGCATTACTTTAAAAAAAGGGATAATAAAGAAATGCAGTTAATAACAATTAAAAAGAGTTGTCGTAAAAAGGTTAAAATAAAAAAACGGAAATGTAGCGTTTACAGTAAGCCCGGATATAGTACGCGTACTTATAAAGAACTTATAAATATATCTAGCTAAGAAAAATCCGATTAATTTAAATTAATGCGATATGTTGTTATTAAGTTATTTGAATTTGTTATTGCGGAATGCAAAAAAGCGGCTCGCTTATATATGTCTCTCGCTTATATGTGTAGCACGTTACGTTAAATAAATATAATAATTTTCGTATAAATTTTATTAAAAAATACGGCTTTAAATATATAATTATATTAATATATTATTTTTATTTAAATATATCCTATTAAAAATATAAAGAACTCAACGTTATTTTATATTATATTTATTTTTCCATTATATTTATTAAATGTTTTATACCTTTATTGTAATTTCGATCTATAATATTAAAAATTTAGAATTAATATTAAAAACCAAATTAAGAAATATATAGAAATTGATAATTCTTTAAAGTTGGATTGTCGGATTCGAATATTTATAAATTATATTATTTTAATTTTTTATAACTTTTTAAAAATATTAAAATATTATAATTAATATAACGTTTAAAATAAGCAAGCTGTGCAAACAAGCGAGCCGCGCGGCTTTTAGCAACTTATAACAATAAATTCAAATAACTTAATATTAACATATCGCATTAATTCAAATTAATTTAGGTCTTTTTCGCTAAACGTTTTTATAAGTTCTTTATAAGTACGCGCATTATATTCGGGCTTACTACAAACGTTATATTTCCGTTCGTTAATTTTAACCTTTTTATAGCGACCTTTTTACATTATTATTAATTATATTTTTTTACCATTCTTTTTTTAGGGCAAAAAAGTTTATCCATTTTATAAATATTTCTCCTTTTCAAAAACGTTTATTTTTGGTTTTATAACGTTTACTCTAATTATAATTGGTTTTGCGTAATTAAACGTTGTTTCCCTTAAAGAAAAAACGGTTTTATGTAATAATAATTTATATTTTTTTTTATAAAATTAAGCGATTTAAATATTTTATTAACTAATTACTTTAATAATTTTTAAATTTCTTTTATAAATATTACCCTTATTTTATTATTTTACTAATACTTTTTAAAGTTTTTATAAGAAATAAAATAAACCCGGCGCAAGTTAACGGAAAAACGGTCGGCATAAATATAACTAAAGAAAAACTTTTAATTCGAAATAAAAGTTATTAAAATCGAATAACATAAAGCCGATTTTCGCGAATTTAAATTTAATATTATCGGACGTTATAATAATTTAAAACGCGTTACAAAAACCGGTAAAAAAAAGTCTTTTTTAGTAATATAGATATAATAACGTTATATTAAGTTTTCGATATATAACGGATAAACGCGTTTTAAAATAAAAAAAATAAAATACGTTAAAAAATTAAAATTAACATAAAAGATACGCCAGTATACAAAAGGTAATATTATCGTAATTTACGTAATATTTTTCGAATTTTATCGAATAATAATTTTCGTAACCGTTAAAAATAAAAACCCGTTTTAAATTTTTTATACGCGGCCGCATATACTTATTAAAATAATAAATGTATTCGAAATTTAATTTATTTATTATTTAATTATTATTATTTAATATAATCTTTTAATTAATTATTAATAATAAGTCATTATAATATTAAAATTTAAAATAAAAACTTTTTATTATAATAATAATTCACGACAAAATTTAATTTTAAAAATTAAGAATTTAAATAATTAAAATTGAATTTTTATTTTCTGATAACGTTTATTTAAATCTTTAAATTTTTCGATATTAATAATCATTACGTGCGTTATTATAAAAAACTTTAGTAGAAATTTAATTTTGTCGAAATTATAAATATCTTTTTGTGCGATACCATATTTCGTAATTATAGCCCGAATACATTGGAATTATTCACGAAATACTTTTAAATTCTCGGATAAAACCCGTTAATAATCGATTTTTCTATTTAAACGTATTTTAAATCTTTGTTACTGTTTAATAAAATTTAACGCTTATTTACTTTTAACTTATTTTATAACGTATTAAATAAATAATATATTAACCATATTTTTAACCTATTAAACCCTGATAAAAAACGTTTATATATCGAAGTTAAAGATACGGTCGATAATAGTTTTTTTTTCGGTCGGAGTCAATTTTTGTAAATTAGGTACGGTATTAAATCGGGTAAGTTTGTTATTATATCGGGATCATAAAATAAAAGGTGCAATCGTATATATAAAACCAAGTTTAATTATAAAAAACGTAAAAATTTCTATTTTAACTTCCAAAACTAAATTTATTTTAACTTTTTTTATAAGCCGTTATGTAAGGATTATATTAACAAATAAATAACTAAAGTTAAATAGTAAAAAGTTGAAAAAACCGTGCAGCCCGATTATTTGAAACGTTATTTTACTTTCGATTTTTAAAGTAAATATTTTAAATAAAACTTAAATTTTTATTAATTATAAATATAAGATGCTTATATTTTTTACCAAAGGTTTGCGAACTTTATAAAGTTAATAATAATTCGTTATTTTAATCGCAACTTTTTTTTTAACTTTTAATATATTTATTTTCTAATTTTTATTTTATTATATATTTAATATCTAATCTTTATATAATTGTTTAAACGGTTTTTTTATATATAATTATAATTAAGTAATTATTTCAAACTTTAAATATTTTAAATTTAAACAGTACATCGTACCGTTATTAATTCATAATAATTTCGTTATATATAAATTAATGTTTGCTTTATAAATACTTTAAATTATATATAATATTCTTATGCTAATATCTTCGATAACAAATTAATTAAAAATATTTATTCACGTAATAATTTTTAATAAAGTTTATTTAAGACAAAATTATTATCTTTTCGATTATTTTATTAATATTGTTTCTTTTTGAATTATTAAAAAGATATTAGATTATAGACGAAATTTTCGTAATAAATTAGGTTATATAAACGACACGTTTTCGGATCTGAAAAAGTTTAAAATAATATATATATATTCCGCTATTTTTTAATCGAAATCAAACTGTTTTTTTCCGGATATTTCTTTATTTTAAAGCCTTATTATAAAACCTAAATTTTTATTAATTAAATCAAAAATATATTTCGGACGCTTTAAATTTAATATAATCGGATTTTAAAAAAATTAAAACGTAACGTTTATTATATTACGTTCAATAAAAATTAAAAAATATATTAAAATTCGTTTTGTTCTCTTAAAAAATTAATTATTTTTTAAAATAATTCATTTTTACATGATTTTTAATAAACGGTTAATTCCTTTCTTTAAAGATTCATCGGTATCGATACGTTTTTAAATCAATATTATTATTACGTAATTAAAAGAAAAACCTGTTAAACCTTTTTTTAAAAATATATAAAAATATACAAATATTAAAATAATTTATAATAAATATTTAAATAAACTTTATAACGTATACTGTATATGTCCGGTTTTTAACTTTTTTTCTTTATTATCAATTAAATATATTTTAAAGTGTTTATAATTATGTCGTTTGACCTTTTCTTAAATGTTTTTATTTTGTGGTTAAATATTAATACTTTTCTTAATAATTTTTTTTTTTTTGCAATTAAAATTATTTTAAATCGTGAAATTTATACAAACCTTTTAAAAAATTAAAACGCCGTTTTTACGTTTTTTGTTAATTATTATAAGTTTATTTTATTCCAATAATTTAAAAGGTTAATTTTCACTTTTAAACAATTAATAGTTTCGTTTTTAATATTAACGTTCTACACAACCAAGCGAGCTATACAAGCGAATGAGCCGGTTCTTAGCACCTTGTAACAATCAATCCAAATAACACAATCACAATATATTTAATTAATTCTAATTAATCGTATTTTCTTTCGCCGACCGCATTTAGAGCTTTTAGGTAAACATACGTTTTATATTGAGGCTTATTACGGACGTTATATTATTATTATTTTTCGTAGCTTTTAAAAAAACTTATTCATCGTATATACTAAATATTCTTTAAAAAGCATACTTATTCTAATTTTATAATTATATAAAATCGGAGTATTACGAAATTAACGCGAATATAGTTTATAACATGTCTTATAATGCGCCTTATAACGTAGTTTTTAATAACTTAATAAATCTCGTAATTAGCTCCGCGACGTATTCTTAAATTCGCTCTTTAATATATTTCCCCACGTATATATCCTTAGCGTATTACATCCGAATAAAAACGTTTGCATATTTAAATTAAATTTTCGATAAATAATAAGTTTCTTATCGTCTGGCTTTTATTCGTACGAAATAAGGGTAATATTAGTTTAAACGGAATAAGGATTAATAGGTTGTTTCCGGGTCGGCAGGAAGGAATAATAATCTAACGTTCGTAATAAGCCTTAATATAATACGTGCATTTATTTAAAAATCATAAATACGGTCGGCGAAAAAGAATACGATTAATTGAAATTAATTAAATCTGTTATAGTTAAGTTATTTAGATTGATTGTTACAAGGTGCCAAAAACCGACTCGCTCTCTTATATAGCTCGTTTGCTTATGTACAACGTTATCTTTTTTAAAAAGTGAATATAGATTTAATTAATTAAATAAAATCGGAGTTATTATTAAATATAACTAATTTATTTAAATAATTAATATAATTATTTCGAAAGTTTTATTACGTTAATTTTAATTTATAACTTTTCATTATTATATTATTTATTTATTAAGCTTTTTCGTAAGTTTTAAACCCTACTTTAATCCTTTTTTATATTTATATTTAATAGTTATAAACAATTAATCATCGTAAACCTTTCCAACTTATTATAATTTAATGTATTATTTTTAAAGTCGTTGTTTAAATTTAAGGAAATTTATTTAATAGCTATTATAACGTTATTTCGATTTTATTTCATAAGTTTATTATATGTTTTTCGAAACGTTTGATATTTTCAATTATAATAAAAAAATATGACAAAATTTCAATTTAAAATTTCTTTTTTCTATTTTCTTTTTTTTTCTTTGCTCGTTATTTGGAAAATATTCATCGGATAACCCGTTCGATTAATTTTTTCGATTTATATATTTCCTTTAAAAAGCAAATTAATGATTTACATTAATTAACGAAATCGTTTTTTTTTGGCGAGGAAAATATATTAAACGTTATATTTTTAATAAGTTTTAAAAGATTTTAATTAAGCTTAATATAATTTTATAAATTTTATTTTTGTATTTGAAATTTAAATTCGTTTTTAAATTTATTTTAATTCTTAAAATTTTTAAATAATTCCGGACGTTATCTATTCGGTGGTTATTAAAGCTATGTAAATATATAAATAATTATTATTAATATATAACGTATATCGTTTTAATAATCATTAATCCATTAATAATAATACGAATTAAACGAATAAATATTTTAATTATTAGATATAGAGAATATTAATTATATTATATTGCATAACTAGTTATAGCTACTTTAAACCGTGTATCGTACTTTAATATAGTCTAGTTACGTAATGTACATAGTCCGATCAAATTACCTCAGCTAGCTTAGGTCTCGCTGGCTTTTTTTCAAAGTTACTTAAGTACCGCTCCATAACGCTAAAAACTAACTAATCAGATCCCAAATCCCCGGAACGAACCAGCGAGGCCTAGGTGTTAGATTTTAAAAAACGGGTTTAATTGGCAAATTTCCTTTTCAAATTCTTTTTGAAAGGATATTAATTGCGCAATTAATTTATTTCCGATAAGTCTGATATTTTATATACGCGTCGAATAAAGGTTAATATATATCTAAAACTTTTTTTAATTTTTTTGACGCCAATTACAGTTAATATAACTAAGGTTGGGTTTACGAAATGGGCGACTATAACGTCTTTATAGTTGCGATAGCATAATTATTGGTTATATTATTACGTATCGAATTTCTTTAATATATTTGGTGTAAAAACAGTCCTTATATTTATTTTCTTGGCTGTACGAGTTATAATTATTACGTTGCATTTATAAAAAGCGTAATATTCAAACCTGTTAATTAAATCCGGAATATCTTTATAGCTGCGACGTAATAGTTATAATCCATACGGTTAAAAAAATAACTGGACGAGATTTTTCCGTATTAAAAGGCCTATAGCAAAATATTGTATATGGCGGTTAGGTTATCGCAGCTGGGAACGCGTTCCGGACCTGGCCGACTTTAATTATTTTTTGGCTGTAACGTAATAATTATAATCCGGACGGCGAAAAGAAATTATTAGATAGGTTTTTTTTATATTAAATCACTTTTAAAAAATTTAATTTAAAATAATATATGCGATAATTATTACGTTGTAGTTATAAAAAATTAAGATTAACCAGGTTCGGAACGTTCTTTTAGTTGTAATAATGTAACCGTTATATATAACCTTTTGTTATAAGTCTTTTAATACCGAAAAATCCTGCTTAGTTATTTTTTTGGCCGTACGAATTTGTAAGATAAGGGATAACTATGAGCTGAGTGAGGTGATCGCCAACTAGTCGTAGAGTGAATTCCAAGAAGTGAGTGTATAAGGTTACTTCCATTTGGCGTTCCCTGGTACCGTTAGATGGTTATTTATGTTAATAAGTCCTTCGGCTATTGTTCGGCTAACAGTTATAGCCTTTTAGGCGTTATGTTTTTATAATTATTCCCCCCTTTTGTAACTGCTGGTTTTTAATAACGTTATTATCGTAGCCCCGTAAATAAGTCGGCCTTTAATAATTACGTCCCGTTACTGTATAACCGTTTTTTTAATACTAGCCAAATAGCCGGTCCGTATATATGCGTTTTGTTGGTTACTATAACCGCCGTAATAACTTATTACGTAATTCTCGTTTGTTGGTTTCTTAATAAGGTTTTTTTTACCTTTTTTGCCGTCTAGTTTTTTACCGGTATCCGAACGTATTTTTTTCCGTTTTTCTTTTGCCTATTTCGTATTTACTATTAGTTATCCTTTATTTTTATACCTTTTCGCCGTACGTTTTCCGCTTATTCGTTTATCGTTTTTCGATTATTTGTTTATTAGTATATTTTTTTATAAAAAGTTTTTTAAGAAATAAGAATTCGATTTTAATTTCGGTTAATCGTTTTTCGATCGTTAAACGACCGGTAAGGACTTTTAATATATCGATAGCCGTAAACCCTGCTGTATTTATATATTTAAACGTTACGTTTATTATTAATTATTTTGCGCCCGTTTTCCGGGTAAATTTAATTACGTTATCGCAAATTTCCGTTATGAGGCTTTTCGTTATATAAAGTTTTTATCCTTTTTTTTCGTTTTCCGGTTATTTTCCGTTTAAATTTTGTCCAGTTTTTTAAAAAATAATTTAATTTTTTTTTCTTTCGTTATTATAGCTGTTTATCTTTATAATATCGCTAACTTTTCGGGTAACGAAATTTATTGCAACCGTTTTTGTATATCGCTCGTTCGCCGATTTATTATTTTCGAAAAAGTAAAGTTAGTTTTTAATAAGGTTATAAAAAAAAATGCCGATTAATTTCCGGTTAAGGTAATAATAAAAACCGAAAAAAAATTTTAGCCGCAAAAATATAATCTTTACGCCGTATCCAAATTATTTAAATAAATTTAATAATCGTAAATCGTTTTTTAATTTATTTCCGATTACCCGTCGTTATTTATATTTTTTAATTTTAAGTTACTAATAAAAATATCGATATAAATTACGTTTATTACCCTTTCGTAAACGTTTAACCGGTTTACGATTAATTTCCGCCCGTTTTTTAACGTTTTTATTAAGTTTTAATATTTATCCGTAATTACTTTTAATAATTAACTTTACCTTATAGTTTTAAACCGTCGGATTCCGATCGCTTTTAAAATAAATATAAATACTTTATTTTTTATTAAAAAGTAATAAACGTTTTACGCGCGGTTTTCGATAACTTTATAACTTATACGTTAAATAACTTTCCTTTAGTTATTTCGATTAAAATTAATAAACGCCGATAATTCGGTATTTAACTTCCGATAAATAAAAATAATATAACTTAATAATTAAACGTAAGTTTTCGGCGTTTAAAAATATAAGTTTAATTTTTATTATTATCCGACCTTTTTTTAATCGGTAATCGTTATATTTTATTATTTAGCTTTTTAACTTTTATTATTTTATTGCTCATAATTAAGGTATTTAAACGATCGTTTTCCGATCGATTTATAATAAGCAGCCGTTTATTAAAATGCCCGAAAACGGTTAAGTTTCGTAATTTAAATAATTTAATAATTATTTATTTTAATATTATTAATATTTCTTATAATAATGGCGGATTTAAAGCTTATTTGTAATCGGTTTACGCTTATTTTATATTTACCGTATTATTTTATTTTTTATATATATATTTATTTTTTTTTCTTATAACGTTATAATATTTTCGGAATATGTTCGAAATACTTTTACGGTTTTTATATATTATATTCGGCGGGCTACGTTTTTTATTTAATAAAGTACTTACGTTATTCCCGATTATTTTAATAACGGTCGATAATTTTTATTATTTATTTTTCCTGCTTATTTATTAGGTCCGATAATGTCGTTTAAATACTGCCTGGTTCTTAATTATGTTACGGTTTTAATAAGGATACCGGAAATACGTTATATATCCTTTGGTATTTGGTAAACAGGATTATTTTATACGTTTAAAAGCTTATTCGTTCCTTAATCGTTATCTAGATATAAATAAGTATAAAATTTTTATTCTTAAATTTAAAATTTTTCGTTAACAAATTTACTTATTACCCTGGCTAAAACTTTATAAATATATAACGTTAATCGTAATACTTCTTTTAGGTTATTGTAACGTTTTTTTAATATTCGTATATTTTTCGGCGGATAGCCGTAATTTTGTTAAGCTATTTTTTTATTCCTTACACTTACCCCTTAAATTATTACGGAAGGTATTTTATTATTTTTGAATGGTACTTATATAAAGCCTCGAATAGAAAGCGGCCGGTAAACGCATTCCGGGTATTATTATACGCGAATTTTTCATTTCGTAATAACTTTATTTAAGTATTTTAATATTTATTTACGTAATTACGAAAGTAATATTTTAATACTTAATAGGTACGCTTTATTTGTTTATCGGTTTACGGGTAATATATAGTCGATATCCGTCGTTTAATTTTCCGTTCGTTATAAAATTTTACCTAGAATTAGCTTATTAACAACTTATTTTTATTATTAATAATTCTAATTAGCGTCCCGAATTTATATTCCATTTCGTCTTAAAATAATCGGGTTAATTCGGTTACGGTTAAGGTTTTAACCGTAAGGATAAATAAGGCCAATTTCGTAAAACGATCGATAATTATTAAAATCGTATCGTATTTTAACCCATTTAACTTTAAGTTTTTAACAAATCCTGTAATAGAATTTAACGTAATTTTTTAAAAAAGTTATTTAGGTAATAACAAAAACTGTAATTATCTATATAGCTTATGGCGTAATTTTATTATCCTTTAACAACTTGAGCATTATTTAATATATTTTCGAATATCGTTCGTTATATTTTTTTAATAAAATTTCTTAATTATTAATTCCAGTATACGGGCGTACCTTGTATATCCTGCTTTCGGGTTATCGTAATATTAATTAATTAACTGTTTCCGTAAAACGCTTTACGACAAAATTACGAATTTATCCCGATAATATAAAACCTTATTTAAATTTAAAAAATATCCTCCCTTTATTCCAGCTTAGCATCCGGCCATCCGTATCAACTTTATAATATCCAAATCCTTAATTTGCAACCCTTAAACCTAATCGTAAAACTATCGGAAAGTTTTCGGTTAAAACGCCGTTTCGTCCTTAATTAACTTTTTTGCCAAAAAACGTAAAACGTACTAATTATAAATAATAACCTTAATACCAGTTTCATCCTTTTTAAACTTTTCGGAATCCGGTTATAATACGGTCGCAACTTGCGGCTATTATCGTTTAGCTGTTAATCGTATTACCGTTACGATTTACGCTTATATTATTATACGCAAGCAGTAAATCTGGTAGGTATACGGTTTTCCACTTTCCCTTCCCTTTTAAAAGCTTCCTATAATTATACAGCAAAAGGTTTCCGCTTTTTTTACGCGGATAATAGCTACCTAAACTCTCGCTATTTAAAATCTATCTAGAAACTTTACGGCAAGCGAATTCTGGGCCGCTTTTATAAAGCTTTTTACCCTTTTATAATTTCCCGAATCGCGTTATATATTTGTAATTATTTTCCGTACGCTTTCCGGCATATCGTCCGTAAATTTAAGCTTCTTAAATAACGTAAGAATTATATCCCCGTACTTAATTTTTTTAAATATATAATTTAAGCATTTAAAAAGTTTATCCGCCGGGTTAGCGGTACCCGGTCGATATTAAATTTCGAAGTCGAATTATAAAAAGCGGTAAACCTATCGAATTAATCTTCTCCTTAAATTACGCGTTAATGCCTTTACGACGTTTTTTAGCGCCATATAATCGGTAAACATTAAAAACTCTTTTTCCGTTTTTTCGAAATATTAACGTTAATGCTTTAAGCTTTTTACGATCGTTAACAACTTTTATTACCTTATAACTTATCGTTTTTCTATTAAGGTAAACTTTCGTAATTAATATACGATTAAACATTATTACTTTTTATACTTTTATAAAAATATCCCCGATATAACTTTTATCGAAACATTCGTTTCGACCTTGGTATCCTTAACGTTATCTTAATATCGGAATATAATCGCGGATTAAAAGGCGTCCTTTAAACTCCGGAATGCCTTTTATAGCTTTTCGGATTAATAAAATTCTACTTTTTTGCCTTATACTTTCTTTAAAAATTTTATAATAAATTCCGTAATACGTAAATAATGTACGATAAATTTCCGATAAAAGTTTACGAACCTTAAAAAAACCTAAATATTTCGGATTAATTCCGGTTTTAATTATGCTTTAATAACGTTAATCCGTTAACGGTTCATCTTTAAGCTTTCGGTATTAATTATAAATTTTAAAAACTTTATTTTTTTTTAAAAAATTCGTATTTAAATACCTTTATAAATAGTTAATATTATAATAACCGTTCGTAAACCAATTAAAAATATTTCGTATATTTTTTTCGTTATCCGAATAAATAACGATATTATTTAAATATATTACATATATATAATTTATTAACCCAGTTAATACCTTATATATATAACTTTAAAACGTAATTAACATATTAATAAAACCAAATGGCATAACCGTATATTCGAACTAACCGTAACGCATTTAGAAAGCGGTTTTTTATTTATTACCTTTTTTAATTTAAATATAATAATACGTATTTTTAAAATCGATTTTCGAAAATATTTTGGTAATTTTTAAACGGTCCATAATTTCCGAAATTAAGGGTAAAAAGTACCGGTTTTTTATCGTAACCCGGTTCAGTTTTTTATAATCGACGTATAATCGGAAATTACCTTTCTTTTTGGATATGAATAATATTAATACTTTTATATCCGCTTTCGAATAACGTATTTTCCTTATTTTTAAATTTTTCCGTATATACTTTTTAAACGCTTTCCGTTATATCTTCGAAATTAGGTAAATAAGTTCGAATAAGGGCGATTTGCTAGGGATCAAATTTATTAAATATTTTGCTTTTGGTAGCTAGAAAGTTTTTTTCGTAACTTTTTCGGAATATATTTATTAAAAGTCCTTTAAGTAAATTAAAAGTTCCGTCGTTTTTTAATACGATTATTTCCAAAATTCCGGGATATTTAATTTATTAATTAACCTTATTAAATTAATAATATAAACTTGCTTACCGGAAAGCGTTAAATTTGTAATTTCCTATTTATCGACCTTTTGTAATAATTTATATGTTTATTAATACGTAGCCGTATTTAATAAAATCCTTAATTTGCCTATTCGGGGGCAAAATAATAAAAAATCGGATAATTTTCGATCGTAACGTATCGCGAAATATATCTGCTTAAATTTTCGTTTATTTTTATTATTATTTATTATGTTAACGAAAATTTCGTAAACTCCGTAATACTTAATATATACATTATTAACGCTAATAAGGCCCGGGATATTTACTGAAATAAATTAGAGATTAAGTTTCTTTATTAACTTTTTGTTTATAATATTAACTTATGTACCGGTATTTATATTTATTTACATTACTATATTTTTTACGCCTTTTTTAATAAATACTTTCCCTTTAAAAGGCGGCTTTATTCCAACTATTCTACAGTTATTTGCCGAAATAAATTGGACGTATATATTTATTTCGGCTTCTTTTTTAAAGCCACATTTAAAAAATAATCGGATTCGTCGTTATCGTATACTGTAACGTTTTATACCGTTTTCGGAGGCCGGTTTCCATGCGGCCGGGATAACAAGATTTTCGTATTTTTTTTAAATTTGCAATTAACTGCCTTATAATTTAGCTTTTTATAATTGTAATATCTGGAAGGATCCTTATAAAAGTTAAAGATGTTAGATCGCGTAAATTTATTTCGGTCGGAGTTAAATCGGCGATTATCCAACTTCCGAATATAAAAGCAACTTTACTTTTTACTATTTCCTTATAATACCTTTAATCGGTTTTTGCTTTTAAGGACCCTTTTCTTAAAGGCATTAAAATAAAGTTATTTATTTTTATTAATATTTTTAACGGAGGACGATCGGTTCTTATTCGCCTTTTTTTAAGCGTTTTAATAACGCTTTATTTTATTTACTACGTTATTAACTTAATTTAATTTAACGTCCTTACGTAATAAAGTATTTCGTAACCCTAGTAATAATTTTTAAAAGTAATTAAATATAAAACGTTTATTATTCCGATTATTTTCCGGATTTAAAACGTCCGCAGGTTTTATTTTATAAACTAAAAATTTTTATTCAGCATAAAAGTTTAACAGCGATTAATTGGTTTGTTATCGTAGTTTTATAAATTACTTTCGATATTTTCGATCGAACAATATAAAATTCGAATAACTTTTCTTAATAAAGGTTTATAAATTTTTTTTTTTTTTTTTTTTCGTAATTAAAATAATTAAACGTAATACGGTATAATCGTTAAACGTTTATAATAAAAGCGTTTATATAACTTATAACCTACTAAATATAAGTAATAACATTTCGTTTTAACCGTTCGACGTATATTTCCGTTACGGCTTTTATCCAGTTTTTTTTTTTCCTTAATCGACGTACGTTCGGTAAACTTTAAGCAGTTATAATACGGTATCCGTTTATTGCCTTTAGGTTTTTATACCGATATAACGAATAACTTATAAAACTTTACTTTTTTAATTTATATAATCGTTTATTATTCGGTTATTTATCGAAAAAACTTTAAATATTATTTATTTTATTAACGGATAATTTTCAAAATTTGTTCGTTATTAAAAAGTTTAAATTTTTTTTATTTTAAACCTTAAGGCGTTATTATTATGCTGCGACCGTTATCCGACCGTTCGACTAACGATTATCGGGATACGTTCCGGTTACGTACGTAAAATAATTCGTACTTTAAAAAAACGTAATTTCTTTTTTTTGTTAAGGTTTTATAACAAATTTTCCTGTATATATTTATATCGTAATTGATCGTTTATCGATCGGATTTAAAGCCGTATTTTTCTCTGTAAGCGAATTAAGCTTATTTTATAACTTGCGTATTTTGTTTTTAATAATTTTTGCGTTATTTTTTATGGTAAAAATGGAAAAATTATAAAATAAGGGATAGCTGTAAGCTAAATAAGGTAATTATTAACTAGTTGCAAAATAAATTCCAAAAAGTAAATATATTAGGTTACTTTTATCTGGCGTTCCTTAATACCGCTAGATGGTTATTTATGCTAGTAAGTCCTTCGGCTATTATTCGGCTAACAGTCGCAGCCCCTTAGGCGCTATGTTCTTATAGAATTATAGTTATTATATCGTAACCAGAAAAAGATTAAGGTTAATTAGGTCTAGAACGCCCCTCTAATTATAACAGCGCAATTATTATAGATAGCTTTTTGCTATAAACCTTTTAAAGGTAAGTTAGTTTGGAAAAATTCCGTCCAGTTATTTTTTTATCCGTACGGATTATAGTTATTATGTCGTAATTATAAAGGTGTTTCGGTTAAAGTTATTTGTTAATTAAAATTTAAAATTATTTTAACTTTTAACCTTTATATAACGTTTTAATTTAAATTATTATCATATTAAAAGAAAAATTAGTGTTTTGTATTAAATTCAAGTAATTATAATATTAAAAATTTTATATTTAATATATTTAATAATAATAATGTTAACGAATTCGTATAAAATCTGCTACTTAAGTCTAATATTTTGCATTTTGCTATTAATCCTTATTTCTAAAGTTTTGTTGTTTTTGTGGAGAATTTTCTTAATGGGGTTTAGTCAATACATTTAACCCTTGCAAGTACCTTCAGAGCCTTCGGCTCTAGCTACGGCTACGCCGTAGGCGCAACCCCAACCTCAAAAATAGGGCCTGATTTTAGTGAGGTAACGATCAAAGGCAGCGTTTCCGTATATAGGGTGCTAGAGCACCCCTGCTAGCTGACATTAAGTATCGACCTATAAAAGACATAAAAAAAATTTTACAAAAAATAAATTTTAAAAGATAAAACTTGATTACTTATTAAAAACCGTAACTTTTTAACGTAATATATTATATAAGGTTAATTTCAAATTAAGCCTTATTTCCTAAATTGAGCTACATATTTAAAAGCTTATTATACAATATAATTTATATAATAATATTACACTTAATATTTTCGAGAACGATAATTACTTCAAAAGTTTTACGGTTAAAATAAATTATATATTTCAACTTGATAATACTTCACTTTATAGCCGATTATTAAACTTTTAGAAATACGTAATATTTTAATTAATATCGATTTAAATGACTTATATACGTAGTTATCGACCAGCTTCAAACCTGATAAACTGTATGCTTATAAGTTAGTTCGGCTGCGTTTTTTAAAAGCAAATGATATAACTTAAAAATATAAGTTTTATACGATAAACTTTAGAAATAATAGTTAAAAATAAGCCTTAAAAATAATTTATAACTTTAAATTTTGATTACGTATAAAAAGATCTAATTTATTTTAGGATTAAATACATATTAATACAATAATTAACTAATACAATAAAATAATAATTTTTTATATTAATTTAAGTAATATATTACGTAATTTCGAATTTTTAATATCAAGAATTCGTAACGGTGAAAGCTTTATATACATCTTTTTATATAATATATATAATATTTTTTAAAATTGAAAATAAATTAAAATTATCGTTAATGTTATTTACTTTAATTTTTAAAAAAGAAAAATCAATTTTGATTTTTAATTCTCGGATACGATTTAATTTATTAAAATAAAAGTAATCAATTTAAGCAAAAATTCAAAACAAAAAAAAATTAATACTTGTAAAAATTATTACACGATGCCTCACTAAAATCAGGCCCTATTTTTGAGGTTGGAACTGCGCCTGCGGCGCAGCCGTAGCTAGATCCTTTGGCTCTAGAAGTACCTGCAAGGGTTAAATATATCAACTAAACCTTATTCAGAGAATTCTTTATGAAAATAACGAAACCTTAAAGATAAAGCCTAATACCTTCGTATAAAATTGTTACGTATTTATCGACAGGCTTATACAAATTATTAAAAATTTTTAAAATAAAATTTTTAAATATAACTTTAAATTAACGTTATTTATTTTATAATTATAAAATGTTAATTTAAAATCAAAAGTTTTGTCTTTTTATATATATATAATCTTAATTAAAACGAAATTATTGTTATTAATTTAACTCAACAATTAAAAATTTTTTATTAACATATTATAACCATATACTCCGCTTCCGCCAACATAACAATAATATAAGCTTACAAATTAAATAAATATTATATAAAACTTAAATTTATTTATAAGAAATCCTAAAATATATTAAACGGCTTAAAATAAATATCCTAATCCTTTAAAAACTTAACATTTTAAAATAAAATATTTATTTTCATTTAATAACTTTGCCGGTCCCTTATTAATATAAACGTTATTAATTTATACGTTAACGTTAAATATATAACAGATAATCTTATAAAGACTTTACGTTATTAACATATTTGTTTCATATAAGATATTATACTTAATAAATAAAACTATATTTTTAAAAGAAAATTTAATACGGTATATAATCTGGTTTTCGGAAAGCTTAAAATTTTTTTCGTTATTAAAATAAACTTTAAAAAGGTCCTAACTATTTAAAGCCTTTTGTTAATAATTAACTTGATTATTATTTAAATCGTATTATTAATTAAATTAACCGAAAAATAACGGATTTCCATATTAATAATACCATATTTTGCTTTTATTCTAATATTTACGGAAACGAAAAAAACTTAATCTAAAAATATTTAAACGTATAATTATTAAATAATAGAACTATATTATTTTTGATCCTAAATAAATATTAAATAATTAATTTAAATTACTATAAATAATTTTTTTTCCGAATAACGATATAATCTAATTATTATTAATAAAGCATATTTATTATCGAAATAAAAAGATTTCGGGATTAAATTTGCTTCTATTCGTAATTTACATTTTATTTCTTTTTCCTTATCTGTATTAATTTACGTGTACTATAACTATTAATAACGTTATAAAAAATTGTAAAATATAACAGTTTTTATAAAGCCGATAATTTATCAAAATATAATTATAAAGCGAAAATCCGGCGGTCAATATCAACCGCCCCGAAATTAATATTATTATCTTATTTATATTTAAAAATTAACGTTCGAATTAAATATATTTAAACCACAAAATATTAACTTCAGAATTTAATTTAATAATTTACGTATTATTATTAAAACCATTATTTATATTAATAATAAAACGAAAACTATAAATATCCGTAGCCATTTAATCAAAATCTTAATGAACTGGAAATATTCGTCGAAAATTATAAAAAAAGATTAAATTTTATAATATCGAAATACCTTACGGAAACCATATTTACGTATACCGCAAATTCAAATAGCTTAATAATCCTAGCCGTATCGTAATATTTACCACCGTTTTTAAATTAAATATAAATATCACGGATATTAATCGAATAATATAATAAAAAATCTCAAAAGTCTTTTCGTTAAAGAATTTATAATAACAATTTAATTAAGCGGTTCGTAATTATAAACGATTACATATAATTAACTATAAATAAGCTATAATATTTACACCGCATTAAATATTCGACAGGTATAAAATTAAACCGTTTATTACCAAAAAAGTTAAAATAGCAAAAGAAACTCAGGTCTAGCGGGCCAAACACCGTACCACATTTAAAAATATAATTGTCGTAACAAACGTCGACGTAACTAACTCGAATAAAAAAAAATATAATCTATTACGAATATTCCTAATTAAAACAAAACAATTATCGCATCTTAATCCTATTTTTAACTAATTAAAATAATATTTATAAACCTTCGAAATAAAATAAGTTTAAATTACGGATTCGAACAAAAATAAAACCTTAATAACATACGTTATTTAACGGCAAACATATTTATAAAGTAGTTTTAATATATTAAAAAAAATTATTATACTCAAAGCAATTAGAATAACTTTATTCCGCCTAAACTTTATTACAATTTATACATTTTTAATTTTATTCATATACCTCGACCTTTAAATTCGAAAATATTTATATGAAAATAACTAAAAACCAGATTGTTAAAAAAGTTACTTATAAATTAATAAAATTTTAATATAAACAACGAACAAATAAATTATTTTCTATACAATTTTTTCCGTTAAATGATAACGGAACAAAATAAATATTTATTTTTATTAAAATGAAATAATTTTTATTTAATATATTTGCGAACAAATTAAACAAAATTCAAAATGCTTATTCGGTTTAAAATATAATTAAATTAATTAAAATAATTTTTGAATTTAATAAATAATCATATTAAAACGTTTTAAAAAATTAACTTTTTTTTAGCTTATATTTAATTTACGAAAAAGCCATATTTTTTATATCGTAAAAAATACAAAAAGCCTTCCGCAAACGGTAAAATTCGCTTAATTTAAAATCATAACGCCGTATCTCTATACCTTAAACCGATCTATATAAACTACAAATTACAGCTATATTACAAACTTAACAAATATCGGAAGAAATCGTATAACCGCCCCAAGCTTCGTCTTTTTTTAAATAAAATTTATTACTTATAACCGTTTAGTTTAAACTAATAACTAAAAACTTAACGGTAATTTTAATAATTTAAATAAGAACCCGATATCTGGATTATACACTTTTACAGCTTAAAATTATAAGCCTAATTATTATAGCGCTTATACCCGTATATATAATTCGCAACATAATTCTAATTAAAAACTTATTTTATCCCTTTTATTTATAACGTAGGCTCAAAACCCATAATTCCTTAATATTTTTAATTTACCAAACCCGTTTTTATCGTTATACTCGTATGCGTTTAATTTATTTATTTTTATATCGTTACCGGAATCGCCGGTATTACCAAAAAATAACAATACATAACCTAACATTATAAATAATATATTAAAAAATAAAACCGAAATAATAATCGTTATCAAAATCGGAAAATCGTACGTTAAAAATAAACGGTACTTATTTAATATCAATAATAACCATAATACTAAATCAAAAATTAAAAAACGAAATCCGGCCGGTTTTGATTAAAACGAATAACGAAAAACATATTTAACTTCGAAATAAAATTACGGTCGTTAATAAATAAAACATATTAAAAATTAAAACATAACGTTATAACTTTTTACGATTTTTAACGGTATATTCTTAAATTCGTTAAAATACAAAACATTATAAATATATTTTTCCAACTGACTGAAATTCGTTAAAATACGGAACGTGATGAATATATTTCTTTAATTTGCTTAAATTTTCATAAAATATTAACGTTACCTTAAAATTCGAAAAAATACTTTTTTATACTAAAATAACTTAATCGCGTAAGACGGCTAATAGTATAACTATATTTATTATTTTATTAATCTTAAATTTATTAAATATTATATAAATATTAATTTTTTTATTTCTAATTCATTATATATCTTTATAAATATAGAATAAATTTTATAAAAAGAATTTAACATACCTTAATAATATTCCTTATAAACTATAATTTATCCTAATTATTAATAAAAAATTAATTTATAAGTTTGTATTTATAACGGCAAATTAGAATCTTTTACATTTTGTTTTCCAATCTTTTTTTTAAATTCGTTATGTTATTTTTTAAGATATTTTTATTTTTTTGTGTTTTAAAATACCTTAACTCGGATCAATTAATTAATATCGGAAATCGATTATACGGGTAAATAAACGATATAAATAATTCGTAACTAATATCGAAAAAGTTATTTTTATACTATATATATAATTATTCCGACGTCCGCTTTTTTTAAATTATTAATTTAAAATATTTAAAATTCCTGTTTTATAATAATTTTATTTTTTTCGTAATTATAAATATTATTTTTCAAACCCAGATTTTAATTACAACTTTTTAAAATTTAATTTATACGTTATTACTTTTTTTATTAAAAGTTTTTATTATAACGGCTTTTTTAGATGATTAATTCAAATTTTTAATTAATACTTTCAAAAATTCATTATTTAAATCATTACGTTTTGACAAAAAATTTCGGTAATTATAATTCTTTTTAATTTTATAATTTTATTAAGGATTTAAATATATTTTTCAATAAACGGTAAAATTTAAAGTTTTTATAAACATTATAAATTTATTATATTATATATCGTATCATTTAGATATAATCTTTTTTAATTAATAAAAATTTATAAACTTATATTAACGTTTATATATTATTAATATATTCTTTAAATTTTTTATTATACTCTAATTAAATAATAAATATAAATTATTAAATTCTATAATCGGTTAAAATTATCGTAAAAAGTTTAATTATAAGTAAAATTTCGCATTTTATATTTATTTCTTAATTTTATCAAATATTATCATACACATATATATATATATATTTTTTTAAAAATTACGTAATAATACTAAAAAAGGCTTTAATTTTTAATATTTTCAAAAATAAAAAAATAATAACGTTATATATTCGAATTTTAATCAATAAACTTTTTAAAATTTAAAAATAATAAAAAGGTTTTAATTAAAACTGGAATAATATTAATAATAAATTATAATATAAAAATCGTATAAATATAAATATAATTATTATTAATATTAAGTAATTAAAATCATTACGGATTTTCGTTTTTTTTTAAAAGTAAATATAAAAAACGAAATTTTTTTAAAAAATTAATATTTAGGCCTCGTTAGCTCGTTATAAGGATTTGGGATTTCATTAATTAATTATTAACGTTATAAAGCGGTACTTAAGTAACTTTGAAAAAGAGCCAGCGAGGTCTGAGCTAGCCAAGGTAAATTATACGAAATTTTTCAGTGCTTCGTAGGCCTTGGTAGAAAAACTAACATTTTATATCTATTACACACGGCTGCTGTCAGATATAGGGGACATTAGTTGTGTTGTTATATTAGGCTAACTGCGTGTGCTGTCGGACACGTTCAGCTTCTTCGTAATTTAGCCACGGAACATGTATGTGCCGATCAGTAGGTAACCTTTCCGTTTATAGAGTATGCTACGCACCCCCCAACTAGCTGACATACCCTTTTAATGTCCTGAAGTATTTATGGCGTTAATCGTTACATTTTATTATTTCCTAAAACCATAACTATCTATTTTACCTTTTTTCCGCCGATTAAATTTTCCTAATTAACTAATTTTTTGTTTAAAATCTTTTTTAAAACTTTTTCCGTCGGTTTAAAGTTTTTATAATATTTATTAATTTTAATTACTTTTTAAAATATTTAAAAGTTTTTCGAAAAAAAGCTTTAATTAATTTATTAATTAATATATTACCCGTAAACGTATAATTTACCTTAATTAAATCCCTTTTTATTACCTTTCGTAATTAATAATTATATATATTTATATACCGTAATTTCGTTTTTAATAAAGTTACGTTAATATTAATTAATTATATTATTTATTAATTATCGCATTATATATTTAATAATTATATATCCAAGTTAATTTTTAATTTTTTAATTAATCGAAAATTAAATAAAAATTTTTTAGTAATTTACGTAAAAAATAATTGTTATATTTTATTTATTCGTCCGTTATTTTATTATTTTTCCGAATAACTTTATAACGTATATTTAAAAACTTTTTCGATCGATCGTATTATTTATAAAAAAAGCGTCGTTTTAAGTATTTAAAAATTTTCGCCGCCAAATTATAACGTTAACGTTTTAATACCGATTAAGTATAATATAATTTAATTTATTATTTTATAATATACGTTATTAAAATTTAAATTAAATCGTACAAATTTAAATATTATAAATAATATATCGGGTTACATATTAATTATAACGTATAAAATAAAACCGATCTTTTTTTAATATTTATTAATAAAATTTAAATAAATTAAGTTAAAATTCGGTAATAATTTAACTTTTATTATAAATATTTTTAAAAAATTATTTAAATTTTTTTTAAAAAATTAAATTAACCAGCTTATTTATAAAATCGGATTAAAATAACGAAATTCTTTTTTTGTTTATTTTTAATTATTTCGATACCGAAAAATTATT
Organism: Monosporascus sp. CRB-9-2; assembly: GCA_004155915.1. NCBI lineage: Eukaryota > Fungi > Ascomycota > Sordariomycetes > Xylariales > Monosporascus > Monosporascus sp. CRB-9-2. The sequence goes on along the minus strand of QJOA01002305.1, from coordinate 17,154 downwards.
ATAAATTTTTATTTTATATAAAAGTATATCATTTTTATATTTATTATATTAATTAATCGACGAAACCTTAATTTTCCTTACGATATGCCGTAATAATATTCTTTACGAAAAAAAAAAATACCTTTTAATAAATAAAATAACAAGGTTTGTAAAATATAAAGCTAAATTTTAAATCCTTTAAAGTATTAATAAAGTTTTTTTACCATAATAAAAATAACTTTTTTAATTTATATAATATTCTTTTAAATAAAAATATTTTATTACGGTATAAATAATTTAAAGGTATTTTTATATATATTTTATAAAATAAATTCGCGTTAACGAAAACGTTTATAACATTATATTACTTAAATTTTAAATTAAATTTTGCCGTAATAACGATTAAAATTCGAAACGATTTTCCAGCAAATATAAATATATATATATTATTATAAACGTCCTTTAATTATTAATTATTTTTAATAACGAATCGGGTTTTATATTTTCATAATTAATTATATTTATTAAACTTATAAATATATACCTATATATATCTTAAGACCTATTTTTTTAATAAAAAATTAATTAATAAATTCCTAAAATTATGTTTTTTTATAATTTTATTAATAAACTTTTTCGGCTTTTTTAGATATTTTCTTTAAAAAATATATTTTTAACTTTTTATAATTTTACGGCGGTAACGATAAATTTTATTTATATATCCGGCCCTATAACCTAGGTACCGTACGTATTATTATAAAACTTTTTCGATTATAATAACGTATATTTTAAATTTTTAATTTTCTTAAATTTTTGCAGTTTACCGGCCGGTTATTACGCGTATTTATAAAATAAATTATTCGTTTTGTATTAAATACGGCTTTTTATACTTTATGGTTAACTTTAATAACATTTTTATAATACGAAACGTACGGAAAAATAACTTTAACCCGTAAAATACTTTCGTTTTTTACCGTTATCTTAAGTTAAATAATATAATAAAAATTTAAAACTGCCTTTATTTTTTCCGTCGGCATAATAATTGTAATAATTATTAAAATAAACGTTAATAACGGTAATAATTTAAAAAACGGAAATAATTCGAACATAACGGTCGTATAAAAATAATTAATTTTATATAAGCAAGCTTATTTTTCCTTATTCCGTACGTTTTTTTTAACATTTATACCGTTTTAAAATTATTTCTTTTATTTAGCCGGTAACTAAATTATTTTACTTAAATCTTTATTTTCTTTTTATATATAAATTAAATAATTATTAACTTAATCAAATATTTTTATTTTTCGAAATAAATTTTATAATTTATTTTCCGTAATATAAAAAAAATCGTTTTTAAAGTTTTTAATATTATTTAAAAAAATAACCTTTTCGTTAAATTAAACATTTTAAATAATAATTACTTTATTCGTTAACGGGTTCTAAATTTCTTAAATATTAATTAATTAATAACCGATAAAAAAATTAATTTATATTTTAAAATTTAACTTTAAAGTTTTTATTTTTTTTTATGGTAATAATCGTTATAACGTAAACTATATAACCGTAAACTTAAAAATAAACCTTTTAAAGTTTCCGATTAAATATTATAACGCCGTTTTTATACGTTAAATAAATATAATAAACCTTATATAAAGTTTATTAAAAAAACGTATTTAAAAATACATTTATATAAATATATTATTATTTTAAAAATATATACGATTAAAAACGTAAATAATTTAACGCTATTTCGTATCGCAATTATTTTCTCCTTAATTATATCCTTTAAACGTTTTGCACCTCCGTTTTAAGCCTATATATACGGTATTAAAAGCTTAAATTTAATACTAAAAAAAACGATTAAAGCATATTTCGGAATTAATAATTCTTTAAAATTTCGTTATCGTATTCGATTATTTATAAAAAGATTTTATCTTAACTTTTTAGGACTTTTAAAAGGTATCGAAATGTTATAATTAATATATTTTGCTTTCGGTTTTAAAAATGAAGATCCCAAATAAATCCTAAATATTTATCGGTAACGAACATAACGTATTTATACCCTTCCGGGTTTTTTTCGAAATTTATAAAATCGATAACGATTTTTTGTTTTAATCGGAATACTCCTTTCCGTAATTCGTAACGTATTTATTTTTTAACCTTCGCTTTATTATATACTTAATATTCGATTATTATAAAACTTTTTAAATATATTTTCTTTATATAAAACTGAAACTAATCGATTATTTCGGGACCTATATAACCTAATATATTACCGTTACTTATATATAAAGATTTTTTGGTTTATAAATTAACGTTTCGTTTATAAATACTAAAAATTATATAAATAATTATTACCTTAATATTTTCGATAACGAATTAATTAAACTTATTTATTAACCTAATAATTATTTAATTATATTTATTTCGAATAAAAATATTAATCTTTCGTTTATTTTACTAATATCTTTTTTTTCGAAATTATCGAAAAAATATTAAATTATATACAAACTTTTTGTAATAAGTTACGTCGTATAATCGTAACGCTTTCGTACCGCTAAAATTTCGAAATAATATATTAATTTTTTTATATTATTTAATCGGAACGAAGCTATTATTTACGTATATTCCGTTATTTTATATAATTAATTTAAAATTCAAAAATTTATTAATAAAATTAAAAATATATATCGTTAAATTTAAATTTAAAATAATTTTTTTAAAAGGTAAAATAAAACGTTTATTACGTTATGTTAATCGGAAATTAAAAAACATATCGGAATTCGTTTTATTTTTTTTAAAAATTAATCTGTTTTTTATATAATTAATTTATTTATAAATTTTAATAAACGATCGATTTTTTTAAAAAAATTTTAATTAAAAATAATCCGTTTTTTAATTATTATTTTTATTATTTTATTAAACTTAAATTTTATTAAAGTTTTATTAAAAAACGCATAATAATATTAAGTTAATTTATGTAAAATACTTAAATATATTTTATAACGGATACCTTATACGTTTAACTTTTAACGTTTTCGCTTATTAATATTTTAATCCGAATATAAACCTTTACGGTTACTTCGTTTTAACTTTCGTTTAAACGCTTTATTATACAGTTAAACGGTAATAAACTTAAAATTATTTTAATTAAAATCGTTTTATTTAAATAAATCCGCGGAAATTCCGTAAAACGTTAAAAATAACTTTTTAATATTTCGTAATATAAGTAATTAATAATTTTAGGCTTAATAATTTAAAAAATTAATAACCGTTTTTTAATAATTAATCGTACCGTTTTTAATTTCGGCTCTTTTCGTTATTTAAAAGAAAAATTTTTAAAATTTTATAAAAAAAGTTACGGTTATATATAAACCGTTAATTTATCCGATTGTTATATTCGTTCTTAAAATTTTATATCGTTATTTTATAACCATAATTTGTCATTATTTCCCGATTTATTCGTTTAATTTTTTAACAAATTTCGAAATTTATTTTATTATTTCGCAGTATTTCCGTTAAATATTAATTATAATCTTATCGTCGTATATTTTACCAGATTTAATTAATATAACGTATTATTTTCGTACATTTTTTTCTAAAAAAAGATTTATTTATTTAACCGTTAAAAATATAAGTTCCAAAATTTATTTCGTTAAGTCGTTAATATTTTTGCAGAAAATATCGTACTTTCGATTCTTATAAATATATACCGTACATTTTTAATTATAAGCTTATTTATTTTCGGTCGTTATTTTAACGATATTTGTTAATTAACTTATAAAATCGACTTTTTCGATAATTTTTATAAAAAATAAAGTATTAATTCGCGTTAAAAAAGGATTTATTTCTTTAAGTAAAAGATTATATCGGGTTTTATAAGTTTAACAAATTACGAACGTAATTAATTAAAATTAATATAATTCCAAATTTTAAAAACGTATATTTTAAATTAAAATTCCTTTTTAAAGTAATTTTAATTTTTAACTCCTTTATAAATAATAGAAAACGTCGATAATACGGTTGCCATTATAACTAATAAAATGTATAAATAATTGTTATTAATATATAACCTATATCGTTTTAATAATAACTAATTAATTAATATATAACGCTAATTAAGCGAATAAGACTTTTAATTATCAGATATAGGGGACATCAGTTATATTGTTATATTAGGCTAACTGCGTATGCTGTCGGACACGTTCAGCTTCTTCGTAGTCTAGCCACGGAACATGTATGTGCCGATCAGTAGGTGACCTTTCCGTTTATGGGGTGCGCTACGCACCCCCCAGCTAGCTGACAGCTGCACTATAAGACTGATTTTCAAGAGCAAGATCTTATCTTGCTACTTAGCCCACACACCTCCTCAGTTGTTGGCGCCGAACTGAAGGCAACAGGGGTTCAGTTATAGTAAATTCTTCACTACGCCCAGTGTTATAAAATGCTCTCTGAGAAATCGAACTCCCAACCTTTGGGTAAGTGGTCTGGTGCAGCAAATTACGCTAAATTTTTGCTCCGAACTTAGCTTATTAGAGGTGATGAGGCTCTTAATTGTCGGATATAGGGGACATCAGTTATGTTGTTGTATTCGGCTAATTGCCTGTCCTATCACACGCGTCCAACTTTTAGGTAGTCTAGCCACGGAACATATATGCGCCGATCAGTAGGTGGCCCTTCCATATATATGGTGCGCTTAGCGCCCCTGGCTAGCTGACAGCATCCCTTTGTATTGTACATTATATATAAAAGCATTTTATAGCAGAAGGTAGCGATATGTGAGCGGATCAGCTAGCCCGACATGGGAAAGCGTTGTGTGGGCTTCACGCAGCGACCTGACAGTGTTTTAAGACTTACCCCTAATACCGTAGTACCCGCTTTATCGACGTGTTAACGGCCGCACAATATTCGTGGAAACAGGACGGAGAGCCCGACTCCCGGAACCACCATCACCGTAGTTATATGAAGGTTTCCCATGCCAACTCTCCGCGTTACGGAGAAGTTGGGTCCGTGACTTCTGTTCTTTTACTAGTGAAACCAAAGTCGCGGAGCTACCAAGACGTGAGCGACCCGGAAAGGCCATGTCGACCACTGCATGCGCGAGCTCCCTCCCATATCAGTTGGGCTCGTATAGGCATGCCCTGGGGCATATAAAGCCAGCAGTCCTCCGCCTCGGCTCCCTCTATTAAATGCTCGGCATTCGGCCTCCTCATTTCTACCTGTGCTTGTGAGGTTAAGACGTTACGATGAGACTTCTAAAGGCTAATTTCAACCCGTTGTCGGCCGGCATCGCGTTTCTAGCGTCGGCGGCGGTTGTTGCGGCGCAGTGCAGTCTTCCGTCTACGTATCGCTGGACATCGACCGGTCCGCTGGCGAGCCCGAAGTCGGGATGGGTCTCGCTTAAGGACTTTACCCACGCCCCTTACAACGGCCGGCATCTCGTGTATGCGACGACACACAACACGGGAACGAGCTGGGGTTCAATGAACTTCGACCTCTTCTCGAACTGGTCTGACATGGGTTCGGCAGGCCAGAACGCGATGAGTTCGGCCGCCGTTGCGCCCACACTCTTCTACTTCGCCCCGAAGAACATCTGGGTGCTCGCCTACCAATGGGGCCCGACCGCATTCTCCTACCGGACGTCGAGCGATCCCACCAATGCGAATGGATGGTCATCGCCGCAGCCGCTCTTCACCGGAAGCATCTCCGGCTCCAGCACCGGGCCCATCGACCAGGCCCTCATCGGCGACGGCACGAACATGTATCTTTTCTTTGCCGGAGATAATGGCAAGATCTATCGGGCCAGTATGCCTATCGGAAACTTCCCTGGTAATTTCGGTACATCATCCACTGTGGTCATGAGCGACTCGACCAACAACCTGTTCGAAGGAGTCCAGGTTTACACCCTTCAGGGCCAGAACAGATACCTCATGCTCATCGAGGCGATCGGTTCACAGGGGCGGTACTTCCGCTCCTTTACCGCCACCAGTCTGGGCGGTTCGTGGACGCCGCAAGCCGCAAGCGAGTCCAACCCTTTCGCCGGCAAGGCTAACAGCGGCGCCACCTGGACCAACGACATCAGCCATGGTGAGCTGATTCGCAGTAACGCCGACCAGACAATGACCGTTAATCCGTGCAACCTGCAGTTGCTCTACCAGGGACGAGCTCCCAACTCGGGCGGTGACTATGGCCTCCTCCCTTACCGGCCCGGTCTGCTGACATTGGCCAATGGTATGGTCTGAGGAGGTTACGTGCTATCCTCAAAGAACAATAACGAGGGATAACTGATTCCCCTTATGTGAGGCCCATATAGGGCGGGAGGTCTATGTGAAAGAGGACAATTCAGAGGAGATTCCAGACTTAGGCAAGAACACTAGGCAATACACACTGATCTCTGGCCCAACTTGGAATCAGATCTGATTATTAACCGTAAGACTTGCATTTTATTCCGATTAGACTTGATATTAGTCTCCCAGGCCACTTAGCTTAGGATTAGGCACCTCACGCGCGCTCTCCGTTATAATCGTAGTAGCAGCCCTAGTTTAAGACTCTAAGCAGCCCCGGGCCTTGGACTACCGTCCGAATAGCCGGCGTACTAAAATATTAGCTTTGGATAATGATAAACAGCATTGTTTGAATTTATAGAGAGAAGTTAGAAAATTATTCACAACTTTCGAACATAAATATGATGAAAGAGGTTTAGAAATTAAAAATGTAGAAGAGGTTCAGTCGCTCATATTGTAGCAGCTAAACCTAAGGGAAAGAACCAAGCTGTTGGCATATTTCGGAGTTTCTGAGCGTTTCCCAAGCCACTAAGTTGAGCCTTACGCCATTACACCGGTGGTTATTATGTTCATTCAGCGATGCAGATCTTACTAAAGCCCACGTTGATGGGCCGTTACAAATTATGCCGCCATAATTAAGGGTTAGGGACTAATCTGCCCTACAACCCTGCTCTGTTTATGGCGACAGCTCGCTTTGTAATTCCTATGTGCCACGATGTGGGACAGAACTTACCACCTTATCTGATTGTGGCAGGCAAAAACCACCTTGCCAACTGGTACGGTGATAGCCCATTCCTAGGAAACTGGCGAATTGCCGCCTCGCGATAATTGCTGAACAACTAACGACAAAGGTTTGTATAAATACCTTTCATTTTACCTTTGCTTATCTGTGTCTTCATTTATGACACTGAGAGGAAAAGCGGTACCCCCTATGATAGTAGCAACAGGGGTAAATAAGGGCTAGGCAGGAACGCCTGTGAGGTTTGATGATGTAGAGCATCACAGTTTCGTATAGCTTTAAGAAGTCCTGCTTATCCAAGTGATAAAAGCTGAATAGTCAACGTAGAGCGAGGAAATACTCGCTCATGCACTTTAACCCATGGGAGTTTTTGTAAATGCTAAAATACACCCGGGTTACCCGTAGGTATTCGGCTTACTTATCCATACTTAGGGTAATTGTTGTTTAATACGTACGTTAATAATTATTTTATCAGTTATTATAGTAGCACTCTATTATTTAACATTTTCCGATGTTACGTTTTTTAATAATAAAATATAATTACTTCTAAGTTATCCGGAAATATTAGAAATACCTACGGGTAATTAACCGTGAAACTTAAAGTTAATTAATAGATGGGCTCTAAGTTACCTACGATTAACGATAGATAATAGTAAGTACGTGCACCACGATGCGAACCAAATCTTTCTCCTGATCTGCGATGAGCTCCCCAACCCCATTGGTATAACGGTGTGGATGGATAGAGGATGGAGGGAGCAGAACATCTACTTGCCGGACAAGGACGATGAAATCGTCCTCGGCTGGAGTGCGGAAATAGGCAGGCTTCGATATCTGGCCGTACGGCTCATCGACTGTGAGTGAGGCCCACGGTATCTGTATTAATAGCTGAGAGACGCGGGCCTGCATACCGACGAGTGGCTGTCGGCGCGTTCATGGCTAATGCATGGGCTTCTCTGTTGATCCGAGTGGGAAAATATTAACCCTGATGCATTTCCTCGGCTGGACGACGATCATAGTTTCACCCTCGTAGCAGCTTTAAGCGGTGGACGATGGTCACCCAAGTATGACATGTGTTATAACAGTGTTACTTTGAGAGGCATAAGAATTCACGGGGATACCCCCGTTTCCCTCAAGAACGAAGACGCACAATCTCTACTGGCAGCAAGGAAACCCGTGGAGAACACGCGGGAGGTGGGAGGTAAGGCCGAGGATGACGTTCCACAGAGTTCAAGTTCTCCCAGAGTCCTCCGCCTTTTCCCAAACACGGAGATAGAGACCTACGTCAGACCAGGATAATGACATGCACGCTGGAGGAATATAAGTAGTCGAGTTGTCATGGCCTAACCCAGGAGCTTCAGTTGAGCGCTCTTCATACAGCCTCGCGCAGATTCCCAGTCAATCTCCCTCTAAGAACCCCACCAATAACGAAGATGAAGTTCACCATCACCACCGCCGTCTTCGCCACCGCTGGTGTCGTCGTTGCAGACAGCTGCAACCGAGGCGGGGTCTACTGCGGCTCTTCACTGCTGAGGAAAGGTAAGCCACCTAGGCAGACACCCATGCCTACGTTCCTCGTCCCTCCGACCTGCAATGCAATACGCAAGAGCAGTTAGGTATCTGGCGGAGGTGGCAAACTAGTGTGCTAGCTAACGTACCTATTCTCCCAGCTCAGGGAACTACCGAGACCACATCAAAGAGACGCTCCAGGCGGCTGGGGTGTCGACCGACGAGCTACACATCCAGAACTCCAAGTTCGACTGCCTCTCGGGCGGCGATATTGCATACAGGGAGTTCTGCTCGAACGGCTGCGGTGGGACCGATTCGACGGATCCCGATTACTGCCTCTAGATAGAGCTAGAGAGCGGATGGTCACATGCGCAGAGGTTTATCATATAGGAAGGAGCAGAGGAAAGGTCATTGCTCGATGTTTCTAGGAGCGCATGGCTAAGAGGTACGAGAGGAGGAAGGAATGGTGTAGTTGTTGAACGTTATTGAGAAGGTGCAATGTGTTCTTCAAAGTACGTGAATCACTCGTCAACGCATTGTGTTTATTGCATGAGGGTCCTGTATGCTGTAAGCTTCCCTTAATTGGATTGAGGCGACTGGGACATGCCTTCTTCTTTGATCATCCGCGCCAAGAGTATCCAAGTAGAAGGCATAATAGGAGCAGTGTATGCTACACAGAGGGAGTGTTTTTGGTATACCTTTCGGGGTTTCTTCAGAGCTTGAGCTACTAGTAGGTAGATATACGTCCTACGAAGAATTGGGGGCCTCCTTCAAGTCTCTTCTTGGCAAAACCTGAATAGCTTCTCTATGCTGGCAACTGTTTTTAGGTTAGAGAAAGAGCTAGGGCAAGAAAGCAAACTTACGCCTCCCTCCATCTTCCACTTGTTCAAAGTAGAACATTTTCCTCTCCCGTCGGGCAAGTCCGGTTAGATTAAAAAGTTTACCGCAAGAAAACGAGACTCACGTCGTATGGCCCCTACGGGAGAGCTATGAGATGATCAGATCTTCGACCGTCATGATAGTCGACCTCATTCTCTATAAAAGGTGTTACTACGGTAGATGAGATCAACGCCAATTAGCGTTAAGGGTTGATACAGTGCGGGGCATTGGGACACACTACAGCACCCCGCCAATTAATGGTTTTATAAGTGCATTTGAAGCTAGGACGCGCCATTTCTAGGTAGCGACGCGTCTCACCATCTTCATTCACAAAGGCTAGTTCTAGGTTCCTCCTAACCTGCTAGCGACACACAGTCATGGACCTGGATACCAGCAGCCTAACCCATTTTCATCGACGGTAGTAACTGCAATGGAAGACGCCACGAGACGACATTTCTTCTTTCACGGGGAATCGGTAAGCACCTACCTTAGCCGTCATCATCTAGCGGAACTTTAATATACGCTAACGCAATATCAGGGTTTCGAGCGGGAGAAGGTCAACTGCCATTTCTGCCAACTGCGCTCGTTCGCGACGCATGCCCGGTACCCCGTGACCATTGTCAACAACGAAGACGATGCGGTGCTGGACCCTAGCTTCCGTTTCACGGACGGGTCGGTACTCGGCAAGGGCGTAGAACTCACTAAGGATGAGTTCCGTTCGGGTTGCGTGTGCACAGACGCCGAAGACTGCCAGTATGGCAGCTGCCATTGCCTGCAGGACATGGACGACAACAGCGGCGACGACGGGGACGGGGACGGGAACTACGGCCAGTATCGGCGAAAGACTTACGCTTACCACTCGCATGGGGTGCGGGCCGGCCACCTGAGGTCCAAGATCCTGACGTCGCGCGACCCCATCTACGAGTGCCACGAGAGTTGCGCGTGCGGGCCGGACTGCCCGAACCGGGTGGTGGAGCGCGGGCGGCGGGTGCCGCTGCAGGTGTTCCGCACGGCGAACCGGGGCTGGGGGGTGCGCAGCACGGTGGACATCCGCAAGGGCCAGTTCGTCGACAAGTACGTGGGCGAGGTGATCACGGCGGGCGAGGCGGCGAGGCGGCGCGCCCGCAGCCACATCGCCCAGCAAAAGGACGTGTATTTATTTGCGCTCGACAAGTTCTCGGACCCGGCCTCGCTCGACGAGAGACTGAGGGGCCCGCCACTGGAGGTCGACGGCGAGTTCCTATCGGGGCCCACACGCTTCGTCAATCACAGCTGCGACCCCAACCTGCGCATATTCGCCCGCGTCGGCGACCATGCTGACAAGCATATCCACGACCTCGCGCTCTTCGCCATCCGCGACATTCCGAAGGGGGAGGAGCTAACGTTCGATTACGTGGACGGTGTGAATGATGAGGATAACGATGCGCTGGATCCCGAGAAGCAGAAGGACATGACGCGGTGCCTATGTGGGAGTGAGCACTGCAGAGGGTACCTGTGGTGAGGGTTGGACGATGGTAGGCTGGTATTGTGATTCTATAATTCTGGATGTGAATGCGGTTTACAATGGCAAAGGAAAAGCACATTCGCTGGCGGCGGGTTGGTCACATTATTATGCTGTGATCCCATGATACCTATCTAGACTACTATAGTGTAATGGTATGGACCTGTGTATAGACGCCCACTCCGATCGGGTAATCCCAAGGAATACGAAGTACAATGGAAGTATTTCGCTAGGTAACGAATGAATGGATGAATCGAGGCTCCTGGCGTAGCTTGGGTTGAGTGATGCCGAGCCACTTTCGACCCCTCGTGTTCTCTCGCCCGAGTCATACACTACATCGTGCCTGAATTGAATGACCACATCTTTCCATCACGCACTTTGAACATGAATGAACCCAGAACAGTAAATCAAATGTTTGTCTTAATATATCCAACTTTTGGGTGAACGAGACACTCACTTAAGGTTAAGTACCTACAGCTGGCGGGAGATCGAACTGCAAGCCCTAAACCTTGAAGAGACAGAAGCCGGGAAAAGCCTAGCTTGGCGGACACGCAAGCTTAATCACTGCTGGTAATCGTTATGTACAAAATACCTCTGTACCTAGAAAGTCCTACATACATGTATGTCGCTATACCTTTTTTGGATATTTTTAGACTTTCATGCTTAAGCTTCAGTTGGGGAACTTCAACCAACCTTCTCCAATTCAATAATACTTGGACCGGCCGCTCAACTTGCTTTCTTCTTTCCCATTTCTCCTTTCCAGTCCCAGCTCACTCTCTCTCTTTCTCGATGCTACCGCCCATCCGATATCCAGATCCAGGTTCAGATTCAGATTCGACCGAGCCTTCTGAGATCTCCCCCAACCAAGGTCCAGCAGGCCCCGACAGAAATTGAGAGCAAGCCGATTGGCGTTTCCTCTATAATGGGCCTATAAGAGCCTTGCTGTGATTCGGGCTACACAAGCGTTTCGAAGGAAGAATCTCAAGATATGGTATGACACGCAGTCAATGCGCCCCTCCGACTATACAGCGATTGAGCAATAATCGCCTGGGCTGTGGACCTGTTGATGCAAACCCACATACGCAGTGTTTCCACCCAGCTAGATTAGTGGCTGCATTGTTATCTAACTGGCGAGTTCCTATACGTCATGCTCCCCTTTAGCTAACGGACCAACGCCAGGGCTGCTGTTTCTCACGCCCGGCCGGGCCCAACGCCCCATATCCCGGCGGTGGCGCCCCCACGTCATCCGCCCGCGCCATCAACTCGCACGCACCCCCCGTACTCCGGTCCTCGACGACCGAAGACAGCATCGCCGGAGGGGCAGCAGCAACAGCAGCTTCACCGCGATCACGGCCGACAGAGGAGGCAGACTCACTGTTGCAAGGTCACGGCCATTCCCGCCGCAACAATCACCGCGATCGCAGAACCAGCCAGCAGCAGCCCCTCTCCCAGCACATCGACAAGCCCCTCCGGCGCCACCGGTGGACCGCCAAGAACCGCCCCTGGACCCGCACCGTCCTCGACGCCGAGCGTGCCGATTTCTTCGACACCCGCGTCGCCGGCCGCCAGGAGGTCTGGCAGGTGCTACATGCGGCCCTCCAGGTTCTGTGGGAGGCCGACCTGAGGCGGGCGGCCGCGGCCGCGGCTCGGGAGAATGACCACCCCGATGGCGATGGCGATGGCGATGCCGATGCCGATGCCGAGGCGCTCGCCAAGCAGGATGCGGATGCGGATGCCGATGCTGAGGTGAGCCTGGCGACTGCACAGAGCATACTGCGTGCCGCCGAGATCACGCTGCCGACGGGCGACCTAGTACACGGTGTTTATGACTCCCTGGGTAATTACTACGCACTGCCCGAGTGGATTGTCTGCGACCCCGACAACGTCGCCGAGGACAGCGGAGCGCGAGCAGCGGACCATAAGGCCGGAGAGGATGACGATGGAGAAGAAGGGATGGACGAGGACATTGGCAAAGACGCGCTGTTGAGACGTAGAGAGGAGAAGGGGAAGGCGGTTGCCAACGTCCGGAATACGGTCAAAGTCTGTGCGCGCCTCAGCGAGAACAGTCGCGATGTGACCGTGCGGGTGGCCGCTGAGGACAGCGTACGCAAGGTCGCGAGGAAGGTGGTCGAGGAATCCGGGGTAAGTCTCTTCCTTAATCCCCTATATATGGGACTGCTGTTCTCTTCCCTTCCTTGCAGGGGGGAACTCACGTATCACTAACGTCGAGCTAGCTCCCGTCCTCAAAACGTATCCGCCTAGCCTACATGGGCAAGATTCTTAAGGAGAATTCCTCCCTGCAGGCGCAAGGCTGGCAGAAAGGACACATAGTCAATGCCCTCGTCTTCAACCAATAGCACCGGTTGGCGTGCAGGGCAGCCCCAGCTGCATCGTCGCCAACATCTGAGCAACCGGCGGGGATTTGGCGCTCGAACTCGCTCTCCTCGACGGTTTTGCTCCCGGGCTCATCGCTGACCCACAGCAGGACAAGGAGGACGAACTCGATCGCCTCGAGACGATCCGTGTTCTCCGCGCTCGCCGTCTACGCGGTAGTCGGGGACCACGACGCTAGGCGTCTCGATGCCTATAGGTTCCCAAGTCTTGGCACGATTGCCGTGCCCACTATCCCGCGCGGCATGACGGCCTTGTGAGATCCCTGCTATCCTACCTCCTGGCCTTTTGGTCTTCATTGGAGTCCCCTATTATATTTGGCGAGGTGGCTTCACGATCGACGTCCCACTTTACCCGGACGCCCATCACCTCGTACCAATCCCTCTTTATACCTGATCCCAGTGGAGCACACCCTGCTTCACTCACTTATTGCTTGTTTATCATCGCTACCATTGCTGTCACGTGTTCTGTTATCGGCTCCCGGATATACCCCTTTTCTATATTTCGCACACCCTTTTTGCCTCAGCATCGGAGTTACATGGAACAGGGCGGAGAAGCCCGCGGGTCGTTAATGGACTATTGATTTACTATTGTTGTTGTATGGATTCACGGATACAAGTCCATCCGGTTGGGCTCTGCTACGTGTCTTCGCTTTCGGGCTCGGCAGGGCGGGGCGGGGCGGTGGCTTGTTTGATTTAAGGGGACTGCTGCATGGTTGATTGCGGGCTGGTTCTTTGCGATGAGTATTGAATGCTAATTCTAGCCTGCTTTGTAATGGAGAGTGTATATGCTGTGGCGTATCCGGGTATGCCATTCCTGGTGTGTGCTTTGGGGATTATGTCTGTTCTAGCGATGATGATGGTACAGTTGTCTATGAGCGTTGTTCCCATTGATATGGATCTGGATTTTGGGTTTGAAGCCTGACCGGCTTTGGTTGTCTGCGTCAAAGGACTTATCATGCTACTTGGCATACCGAGCGATCGATCTTAACCCTTACGGCCCAAGCAGGTATTACCAACAGTTTGACAAGCCACCTCCCCCCAACATGGTACTCGGGCTTTATTCTGGTGTCCGCCTGCATTATTTGTATAGCGACGCTGAGATAAGTATATCAACCCCCCCTTGCCTATACATTTGTGTCATGCCACCGAAACGCTGAAGAATGTCTGAAGAATGATGAACTCATAGAAGGGGATTCGCGGAATCTACAGAGCAGCTTACCACCCAACTCCTTGGGTTTTAGCTTTTGTTAGCTTCGAATCTTTTTCGCTTGTGGTCTAGAGCCTATGCGTTTAAACAATGTAAGCATCTACATACTCCGCACGCCTTGATTTTCAGGCCATTGGTCGCAAAGACCGACTGTTCCTGTTATGCAAATGGCGTTCGATTAGGCAGAAGTTCTAGCTGCATAGTTGCAGCCTTGCGGCCTGTCCATATCCTGTGTAGGTCTACCTCAGATATATAAGTATAGCATCTCCGCGCTACTGTTGGCATTCCTTCATCTCCTTTCTCCCTTCACATCTCAAGCATTGATCCCTTACACTACTCATGACACACAGGCAGACACACACACACTTACCCCCCTTAACTCTCTACCACCATGATCTCCTCCGGCGGTAGTGTACTTTCCAACACCATTCAAGACATCACGAACACCAAGCTAGAGGAGCTCTCCAAGCGCAGATCGAGATTCGAAGCCCAGAAGGCCCAGCTCATCTCCTCCTTCGACCATGAGAAGCAGCCCCTCAAGCGCCTCCAGATCCTGAGCAGAGGCGTTAAGGCCTGCTACGGCGTGAAGACTGATAACTCCGGCAAGGTCCTGCTCGGCCAGACGAAGAACCGGGACCTCGAGCTCGAGCTACAGAACCTCGACTGCTTCCTCGCTCAGGCGACCTACGACCCCTCGGTGTCCGGCGGCATGATGGGCACGTGGGAGAAGTCTCTCCTGCGACACCTGGACATGCAATCGTTGAAGTTCCAGTATGCCTCACTGTATGCCCAGCTCGTCACAGAATGGCTCGCGGCGGAGAAGTCGGACCAGAACGCACCGGAAGCCACTTCTTTGAGCGAGGGATCCGAGAACGCGGCAAGTGCCATGAAGCGCGACTCGCGGGCGGAGTGGGAACGGATGGTCTTCGAACCTGCCAACGTAGACAAAGGTAGTCTCCGAGCTTATCTAAACAAGGCCTTTGGGCTTCAGGACCCCGAATGCCGCGAGAAGAAGAAAGCGCTAAGAAATCTCCGGCTGAGGGTCGCCGCGTTCGAGAGCAAGCTATCTGCTCCGAACCAATTCGACAATGCCACGCTCCAGTGGGTCGCCGACGGCCTGGTCTCCTCGACCCTCCTCACGGACGAGAAGCGCGAGGTGCTCAAGGACTTCAAGAACAACCCGATCATCCTGTCGGAGATCGCCGACGTCCTCAACATGCGCATCGCGGCGCTGGACTCCTGGACGTGGGGAGACGGCCGCGGCGTGCTACTCGAGCAGCAGCGGAGGCTCAGCGGCATCTACAACATCGTCATGCAAGAGGACCTCCTGCAGGCCCTCTTCCTGGAGTACGTCGGCGTCAAGTGGTCCGTCTTCCTGAAGTCGGCCCTCCGCGAGTTCTGCGACGCCTCGGGCAGCTGCAAGGCCCGGGGAAGTGACGTCCCGAAGACGGACCTGATGCGGAGGCAGTACTACCTGGGGGACCAGAGAAGAGAACCCTCCGTCCAGTCTCTTAGGAACACCATCTACCGGAAACATTATTTCCTTTCGCATCTCAAAGACTCCGAGACCCAGCGAAATGAAGCCTCGCTAGGCGAAGAAGAAGCCGAGTACCAAGCAGCGCCAACGCCGGCGGCAACGCAATACCACGTGCAACAGCAGCAGCAGCAGATGGCACAAACGCGGGCACAGGTGCAGCAACAGGGGCAGCCACATGTGCAGGCACTGGGGCAGCCGCAGCAGGGACAGATGGCCTATTGTCAACAAGTTCAAATGCCGCGAGACTTTCAGCAAATGCGGGGGCCATCCATCCAAAACGACTTTGTTATAGATACAGCTTATCCTATCCAAAATTGGCATAAGGATAGCAATGAGGAGGATGAGGACGACGGTCTCGACGCTCCCCCGGGGTCTAGTACTAGGAAATTCCCGATGGAGGACAAACAGCGTCTGCTGCGCCTGCTGGCCACCGAGGTCGCCATCAGCACGAAGCTGTACGGGGGGATCACGGCGTTCCACTCCGTATTCGACAGCTGGAACTCGCTACTGCCACACGAGACCATGCTAGCCGTTCTAGATTTCTTCGGCGTCTCCAAAGCTTGGCTCGGCTTCTTTACGCGGTTCCTCCAGGCGCCGCTGCGGTTCCCCGAGGACGACGACGACGGCCAGCAGCAGCCGCGCACGCGACGCCGCGGCACACCCGCGTCCCACGTCCTCAGCGATGTCTTCGGCGAGGCCGTGCTCTTCTGCCTCGACCTCGCCGTCAGCCGGGCCACGGACGGCGGAGACGTGCTCTGGCGCGCGCACGACGACTTCTGGTTCTGGTCGCGCGACCACAGCACCGCCGTGAAGGCCTGGGGCGCCGTGTCGGAGTTCGCCGCCGCGACGGGGACGCGTGCCGGCGCCGCGAAGACGGGCTCGGTGCGGATTCCCCCCAAGGACCAGCCCGAGCCAATGGTCTGCGACGACGAAGACGACGTCGACCGCTCGCTTCGACCGGCGCTGCCCGAGGGCGACGTCCGTTGGGGCTTCCTGCGGCTCTCACCGCGGACGGGCCGCTTCGAGATCGACCAGGACATGGTCGACCGGCACATTGCTGACCTGCGCGGGCAGCTGCGCGACAAGCGCCGCGGGGGCGTCATCTCCTGTAAGCTATTTCTAACCCACC